>OZ012663.1:73845714-73886392 GCA_963942545.1 Oxycera nigricornis
TGAAATCCAATAAGATCAAGTTAACTTCCCAGAAACGAAAACGCCAATCACCGGAAATTCCATTGATAAGGTGGAATACAAAAGATCGTATTACTGCACTAGTTGCAAATCGGATCGGCATAACGTAAACAATTGCCCTTATTTGAAAGATAAAGATAAAAGAAGGAAATAATAAATAATTATAATTTGAGTCATGCTGATGAATATGTGAGATGTGTTTTAAAATAGCAGCTGACTCCATTTCTCATCGCTGCGGAGGTGAGTTTTTATTGCTGTCGGTTGCGTAATCTCTTTTATAGGGTTCGAATATTTTACAGACATTTCAAAATTAGAAATTCGATATGTTGATAAGAGCTTGAGTGAGGGATATTTTAAATGTTTATAGAATTGTATATTGTGGGGTTGCTAGTTTTGCTGAAAATTTATTGATATGAATAGTGCAGAGTTTAAACTTTTTGATATAAAAGAAACTGTATTTATTGAATTAAAATTAAGTTTGCAAACGAATTTTGAGTCGAAACTTTCCTAAATTGAGAGATGGAGAACGTTGAATTATATGAGGAGGAGAGGATATTGACGGAAGTTGTATTCAGCAATGAATACATTCATTGCAGGTACAACAGGTTTGAAGACGAGTACTATGTTGTAATAAAAGGTAAGTTTTTAAAAACTTTTATAATTTTTTTTTGGGTTTTTTATATTTCCAGGCGTCGGACTAAAGCTGGTGTACAACACCGACGTGCATGAGGCAGCGGGAACATACATTGAGGAAAGATTAGAATGCCATGACGTGGACCTCTACCACGAGGAGAGTTTTGGATCGTCTTTCATGTGTTTTAAAACAAATAGTAATAAGACGAAGGTATTTTTTATTCTAATAATCTTAAGTGAGTTTTTAAATAGTTTGAATATCGATAGTGAATATTTTATAAGTCAATTAACTATACAAAGAATTAATGAGAAATTACGTAGGTTAGTTATTTAAATATCAAAATATAATGTTAAAATATATATATATATATATATAAATAAAAATAAATAAAATAAATAAAAAAACTATATGATCAAATTTGTCTTATTAAATTTCATAGGGGAAAGCACTGTGTGTGTGTGTGTTATTCATATTTATTTATACCAGCAGAGCATATCAGTGTTTATCAGAATTAAATTCCAATGCATATGGGGGGGTGTGGGTGTGTGGGTGTGGTGGTAGACATTACAGGAAAAATGTTTGTAGGAGGGTTTTCTATTTACGATAAGCGAAACGTGCGACCGGACGTTTTCTCTACCATATAAAAGAAACTGTTGCATCTCAATTTAGGAAAATTTTTATTTTACACATTTACAATAATCACGTAAACACAGACATGACTTTCGATCAGTTTAGAAACATCTGTGGAAAATGTTGGAGCGATAAATATGGGTTCTGTGTAATTGATAAAGACAGTCCCTTAGACAAGGGTCGATATCGAAAGGGGTTTGATGTATTCATAATACTATAAAAACATCGAAGCAGTTCAAATCAGTTCATTACCAGTTCAATACCTGTTCAAAGCACTTCTATACCTGTTTAAAACAGTTCAATACCTGTTCAAAGCAGTTCAATAGCAGTTCAGATTACCAGCTTGATGCAGTTCTATACCTGTTTAAAACAGTTCAATACCTGTTCAAAGCAGTTCAATACCAGTTCCAAGCAGTTCAATAGCAGTTCAGATTACCAGCTTGATGCAGCTCGATAGCTGTTCAATACAGTTTGATAACAATTCAATATGGTTCCAGTCCAGCAACAGTGAAGACAGTGCCAAACAATTCGAAAAAGACACAAATCGATTCAGGTACAGCAAAAACCATTTCAAACTCAAATTAGAACCTATTGAAAGAATATTTCAAAATATTGTAGATACCTTTCGAAATTTGACGACGAAATGCTGCTGTTGTATTCATAAAAAATGAAAAAAACAATGTCTGATAAGCAACAACAGCTACTCAGTGATATTGTAGCAACAACCAATTCGATAAGGAAAAAGTATCAACAGCTGAAAGCTAACATGTGTAGCTTAACCTGCTTCGAACTGCTTCGAACTAACTGCTTCGTATTGCTTCGTACTGCTTCGTATTGCTTCGAACTGCTTCGAACTGCTTCGTACTGCTTCGTACTGCTTCGAACTGCTTCGTACTGCTTCGTACTGCTTCGTACTGCTTCGAACTGCTTCGTACTGCTTCGTACTGCTTCGTACTGCTTCGTACTGCTTCGAACTGCTTCGAACTGCTTCGAACTGCTTCGTACTGCTTCGTACTGCTTCGAACTGCTTCGTACTGCTTCGAACTGCTTCGTACTGCTTCGTACTGCTTCGAACTGCTTCGAACTGTTTCGAACTGCTTCGAAGCTTAAGCGGTGCGCGTTTCGATGAAACGATGACGTCATCGTTTAGGGGGGAATCCGCCACGTGTCTAGTTTGAACTATTTATCTGTTAATGAACTGCTTTGCTAAAAATGGGGGTTAAAGTCCTTCTGTTTACTACCAAAATACAATTCTATGCTATACCAAAATACGATTCTATGCTTTACATTAAACTTACTATCCAACAATACAGAATCAATAGTTAAGGCTCCTAGAGATTCTAATTAAACTATTAGCGAGTTGTTGAATGAGATTCTCTAGTATTAATGAAATATTATTTGTATGATGTGATAAGAGATATAGTTTTATCTATACATTTAATGAATTTATTTTGTAAATATGTAGAGAATTTGAAGGTCATTTTAGGTTGGATTGTTTATGGTTAGTATAGTAGTAGAGTGATAAAAATTTGCGAGCGGTATTTCATGGATAACAATTAAGCTGCTGGATGAGTTTATAATAAGAGGAGACTCCGAGTGTGACGTGATGTCTGGGAATGTGGAACTCTGATTTTAGTTGTGGAAAAGATGAAAATTAGTAGAGGTAAGCGATGTTATAATATTGTGTGTGTATGTGTGTGTGTGTGAACCAATATGGTTAGTTTTAAGATTATTAATGTGAGGATTTGAAGGCTATTGAAGTTGGGTTAATCTGAGTGTGTGATATGAAAAAAAACGGTGCTTGATGGTGAGTCATGAGAAGAAAAAAATACGTTTGCTTATGAGGAAGTTGCGGATTTGTGAGTTGGGCCCGAATTGGCTGTTCAGTATTTTCCTTATACGCGGTTTCTAATATCAGTGTTTTGAAGGAAATGTTTGTATTTGATTTGCAAATATGTTTTGAGTGATGGATTTTAGGTGGGTTTCAAGATATGTAGCAATGAAATGATTTTCGTGAAGGGCGTGGTAAGCAAACTAAATGATTAGAGAGTTGTTTATTAAGGTTTCCCTAGTATTGCTTGAAGTCGTCATTTTAGGTTTTTAACGAGATACATATACAAACTAGTATTTTTGGATAAAACTGATATCTTCAGTCTATTTATACTGTTTTCATTTTTTTATCATTTCCTTTGTTCTTGTTTTTCTTTGAAAAGAATTATTTTTTTAAATTCATTCAATTTTATTTATTTCAATCTTCCTAGTCTACATCCATTACAATATTATAATGTCCCCAAGCATATGTGCTAACCCCATCTTCCCTTATATATCGCTTATCATCTAAATAACTTAAAGAAACCTTATTTATACATTCAGTATATAAATTGTGAAGCTTAGATCTAAACACGTACATACTACCTCTAAATATCTTTTTTCTAAACAAGCAATCTCTATAATCATCTAAATTTAGTCCATCCATAATAAGCTTCTTTACACCTTTTGCTTTTTTAATTGTATCACCATTTTCTATACTTAAAGAATACATTTTAGCTCTTAATCCTACAAACTCCTTCATGACTTTTCCATTATTTTCGTCTTTCATCATACCCAACACTTTTCCATTTTTCAGCGGAATATTATATATGTTATCTTGAGTGTACTCAGAGGTAGCAAAGTGATCGTCGATATCCGGTAGAATATCATTGTAAAAGTCATTGGTTTGAATAGTGTAAATAAATGAATCCGTATCCATATAGTTGAGAATAATTTTCTCATTATATTTGGGCTTCATGAAACGATAATGAAAATCATACATTTTCAATTTTGATAGATCAAGCACAGTGAAACCAAGGTAAGTCGGTTTGTTGTAACATGTGAATACTCTATCCATTTGAATAGCTGCCATATTGGGGTTAAAAACGGCTGCACTATGAAAATTTGGCTTCGATATAAGATTTCGTGCGCCTGAGTGTCTGCCTCGGCTTTCCGAATCCGTCACAATCTTCACATCTTTCCTTTTATCTACGTTTTCCATCGTTTTGCCATATACTGCGTTGTTTAAAAGCTTGAAAAAGTTTTTCTCAAACAAATTTTTACTGGCTTTGCGATATTGGGTGTTCAAGTCTATGTACTGCTTGATCCAATTCGATTGTTTAAACTGTAAAACTCTATGAACACGGATCAATTTCAACGCATTCGCAATGCATTGCTGCAGATTCGATAGTGAATCACATAATTTTGCTTGTTAGTTAAGTCAGTGATCAATTTCGCAGTTTTCGAACCAGGTGCTTTTTTATTTTCTGCACAGAAAGGTAAATCGTTATGCTCATCGAGCTTTGTTGTTGGATACTCCAAATCAACTTCCAATATGTAGCCAATGTCCGCGTCTATTGCAATATTAAGAATATCAACCTCATCTTTATTTTCAACCCACTGGAATTCAGAAGAAGGATCCTCTTCTTTATAATCTTTCAAGTATTTGTTGTTAGCTTTTGAGTGACGATGTGAGCATTGAGTAATACCACCTCTGATTCCTCGTTGTATGAAGTGATGCATGTTTATATCTGTTAGAAGATCAAGTTTAACAGATGTTATTTTGAGCATGGCATCCCACGATAAACCAGGAGTTGTATAGTATTGGCAAGGGTCAAGTCCATAGATATTTTTACAAACTTTCCTGAAATTTTCGAAAACGTTTGTCAGAAGCAGCACATCTGTCTTCAGATATAATTCCAAATAGTTCCAAATCGTTGTGCAATTGAAAACTTTCCAAAGATTTTCAGCGTGATTATCGTCAATCTCATTGCATTCGCTATTTGTCATTTTATTGTAAAAGCTTTCTCGAGGTGGTGAACAAACTTCATTCAATCGATCCCACGAGTTAATATAATCGTAGGGAAATACACCCTTTCTTGTAAGCAGTTGAAATTTCTCCCCATCTTCATATACTGATCTTACGGTTTTCAGATCTACTGGAGAAAGGTTTTTCACTAGAGCATCCAAACTACTCTGCATGAATCTGGCTGAGTCTAAGAACCTAAGCTCAATCGTTTCAAACTCATCGACTTGAATTCGTTTAGATAATGAAACGTATAATTCCTTATTAATGGGTATAATAGATATTTCCTCATCAATGCTATCTAATTCTTTCACAAATAGATGAAAATCATAGCCTGAGAGGTTGTGAAATAATATTGGAAAGAATTTCGGTACTCGATACAATAAATTGCATTCGCTATGAGCGGGGCTCTATATGTTCCAGTAAAGTGACAATGGTCTCGGACTCTATCATTGTCAAGCTCTTTTTTACAAATGTGACAGAAAATCGATTCCCTTTGAACCTTTTCTTCTTCCGACGATAGAGCATCCATTGACTTTGGGTTCTTGATATGATTTATATAAAACCATTTTACATCATTTACAATGGAATTAACGAATTCTTTGGGTGAATCTGGGCCTTTGTATAATCTGAATCTGTCTAATTTTGAATCGAATGAACACTTGATGAAATAAGAGAAAGCACAAGGGGTATGTTCTTGGATTGTTGACGTTGATGAAAGTGTCGGATTGGGTGCACATGTATCGACGTCCTGAAGAAGGCATTCAAAATCTGCATAGATGACAAAAGGTACCTCGAGTTGTCGTCCATAGCTATTATACTGCAGCGTTGCTTTCTCCGGTTCCACCATTTTCGTAACTACTCTGCTACAGCTGTTTTTATGCAGTTGCAGTTTCTCGCTCGAAATAAAATATTGCAGGCATTTGTTGCAAACATATATAGAACCTTCGTGTAGCGTTTGTTGACTGCGAATCAACCTTTAAAGAAGAAAAATAATTCATGTATTCACACACACACACACACACACACACTATTCACTATTACATACCTTGAAATATGTTTAATCCAAACATAATGACAATCTTCGTTGGATTGCAGCAGGAGCAGATTGATGTGATGCGATTTTTCTTGCTTTGTGATATGATATGGACCGATAACCTTTCTTAACTCTTCATCGTATCCAAATAAATTAACACTGATTGTTTGGTTTAATTCCTCAAATTTGTCAATATCTTGCACCTGTAGCGGAAACTTGAGTCCCCGAAAATTCAACACTATACCATTTTGAAGATGTATAACGCTGTCTGCAATGTCATCAATTCGGTATAATGTAGTTCTTTATGAATGATGATCTGTCGGACACATTGCGGAAATTATGCACCATTTAAAACAATAACTGTCGCGGTTCTCAATATTGATGCAAGCACGCTTATTGGCCAATTGTTTTGGTAGTGGAATATAACTTGTTCCTCTCAATAGTTGAGATCGTTTATATTTAACTCACAGTGCATAATTCTAACGAGAGCCCATCCACTGTCTTTCTCTTGGAATTCCTCCATTTTGTTTTGAACTTCATTAGCCATATTATCGAAAGTTAATTTCAATTCACTTTTTTGAATTATCGCTTGCATTTTTGTATGGAACGACTTAATGCTTATCATGCAATCGTTTTCATCATCATCATTCATTTTAATGGATTCAGCAAAGAGTTCAATGTTGAATTTGAGTGTCACGCGTTCATCTAGTGCACTCATCAGATAATTCACTAACGGATCTTCCATCCTCTTCAAAAACTCCGCCGAATTTAAAAGACCTTCATCTTTTACCCTTTTAAAATGTTCGTTGAGGGGCTCTATAGATTTATTTTTGTAAGCATTGGTTCGCACATGATAGTTCCAACAAGCACTATTGACTTCGATATTACAAAATTCACAAAACATTTTAAGGAATACAATTCACTTCGTGTTTTTTCACTGAGCTCAAAATAAAAACTTTCCTACATTGATATGCAACAGTTTCTTTTATATGGCAGAGAAAACATCCGGTCACATGTTTCGCTTATCGTAAATAGAAAAAACCTCCTACAAACATTTTTCCTGTAATGCCTACCACCACACCCACACATATGCATTGGAATTTAATTCTGATAAATACTGATATGCTCTGCTGGTATAAATAAATATGAATAACACACACAGTGCTTTCCCCTATGAAATTTAAGAAGAAAACATTTTTTTTTCTTCTATATAAAATTTTTATTTTTGATTATTATTATTATTATTATTATTATCTTATTCATAAATTATATATACAGTAACACTTATAAATTTAATATATTTAATTTTTCAACTATTTCTAGCAAACTTAAATGACTAGAAAATATAATGGGAATATCTAAATTACTAACAAAGTCGCTTAATATACTAAATACAAAAAATACTTTTTTTTTATTGTCCAACGTCTTAAATGTCATGAAAGACGTTTCATTATCGAACTGATGGCGGAAATCTACATCGAAACAATTCAGTTTTGTTTCGATGTAAGATCCCAGTACCTCCTGCATTTCGATGTTATAAATGAGTTTATTAGATCCAACGCCTGTGAATAAAATAAAAAATAAAAAAAAATAAAAAAACCTAAACATTCTTTCAAATTACCTTTCAATGTGATGAAATACTCATCGTCCCCTGTATATTTTAAACAATGAAAATATTCATTGTTGAATATAAGGGACGTTTCCAATGTTTCCTCAAAAAATATGGAGTTCATCTTTAGATGGTGGCTTCGTTTACAAACTTAATTTTAATTCAATAAATACAGTTTCTTTTATATCAAAAAGTTTACACTCTGCACTACATATTCATATCAATAAATTTTCAGCAAAACTAGAAACGCACAATATACAATTCTATAAACATTTAAAATAGCCCTCACTCAAGCTCTTATCAACATATCGAATTTCTAATTTTGAAATGTCTGTAAAATATTCGAACCCTATAAAAGAGATTACGCAACCGGCAGCAATAAAAACTCACCTCCGCAGCGATAAGAAATGAATCCAGCTGCTATTTTAAAACACATCTCACATATTCATCAATCGCTAATCTTTATTTATTAATTCCTTCTTTTATCTTTATCTTTCAAATAAGGGCAATTGTTTACGTTATGCCGATCCGATTTGCAACTAGTGCAGTAATACGATCTTTTGTGTTCCACCTTATCAGTGGAATTTCCGGCGGTTGGCATTTTCGTTTCTGGAAAGTTTACTTGATCTTATTGGATTTCAAGTGGATGGTTATTATTTTTGTGTTTATGGGAATATTATGTGCAGGATGTTTATGTAGATGATTCAAGGTTTAGGTATTTGGGGTAATGTGATTCAGATATGACTCAGAATTTTGATATGACTCAGAATATTGCATTTTGTTGTGAAATCAGAATATTGCGTGTTGTTGCGAAATTGAAGATGACGTCATAGGTGTTTCCTGGGATATGACTCAGAGTTGAGATATGACTCAGAATATTGCATTTTGTTGCGAAATTGAAGATGATGTCATAGGTGTTTCCTGGGATATGACTCTCACCGCGGTTGGGAAAACTCCTTTGACCCTTGACCCTTGATCTTTGACCCTTGACCTTTGACCCTTGACCTTTGACCCTTGACCTTTGACCCTTGACCTTTGACCTTTGACCTTTGACCCTGACCTTTGACCCTTGACCTTTGACCCTTGAACTTTGACCTTGACCTCTGACCCTTGACCTTGACCTTTGACCTTGACTTCTTATCACACCTATTCATCAGCATGACTCATCGCGGTTGGGAAACACCTGCCCGTGGGAAAACACCTTGACAGCGATAACAGGTGACGTCATCCGTGGGAATCACCCCGACAGCGATAAGAAATGGCGCCACCGGAAGCGATAAGAAATGGCGCCCCAGACAGCGATAACAGGTGACGTCATCCGTGGGAATCACCCCGACAGCGATAAGAAATGGCACCCCAGACAGCGATAAGAAATGGCGCCCCAGACAGCGATAAGAAATGGCGCCCCAGACAGCGATAAGAAATGGCGCCCCAGACAGCGATAACAGGTGACGTCATGCGGGGCGGTAATCCGATACCCGGAAGCGATAACAGGTGACGTCATGCGGGGGCGGTAATCCGATACCCGGAAGCGATAACAGGTGACGTCATGCGGGGGCGGTAATCCGATACCCGGAAGCGATAACAGGTGACGTCATGCGGGGGCGGTAATCCGATACCCGTGGGAAAAAAATGGGGACCGTGGGAAAAAGTGAGTTAGAAGCCTTATATCCATACTACTTACCTAGTTTGTCTAGGACGTCTTTTAACCTTGTTAATGGAAATTTATCGTTCACCAGTTTGTCGTTCAGTTTTCTGAAATCAACGACTAATCTCCACTTCTTGGTGTCATCCGAGCTTTTCTTAGGTACAACTAACAATGGAGAGTTGTACGGGCTTGTGGATTATTCGATAATATCATTATCTTTTATTTCCCGTACTTGCCTAAGAATTTCGTCATTCTGAGTTTGTGGTAACCTATTATTTTTAATGTAGACTGGGTTTCCGTCGCAGGTGTTGAGTTTTTGTTGGTAGAAATTATTTTTTGTGAGGTATTCACCTTCCAGATGGAAAACGTCTTGGTATTCAATAATAATTTCTTGCAAGCTCTTGTTTGCCTGTTCATCGAGACTGTTGGTATTAATTACGTTTAATAGTTCGTTTAATCGTTTTTTATCAAATTTCCGAGTTGTCTTTAATACGTCATAGTTCCTCAGTGGTTCTACCTCTGTTTGAAAGTTTTCACAGTTATGTCATGTTCGTTAGTATTGAGTATCTTCACATGACATATACCTTTCGCTGGAACTATGCAATTGCTTAAGAATATCCCTTTTTCGATTTCTTTGTTTAGTATTATGCTGTCTTCTGATCTGTCTACGACTGTGGGTATTATCGCTTCTGTTTTTGCGGGAATTGTTATGTGTGCCATGTTAGCTTTTCTAGTGTACATTGGTAGCACTATATCTCTGTCTTGTGTACTGAAGGATATGGTATATGTTTCGTAGTCAATTTTGCACATATACTTGATTAGCATGTCTCGTCCTATAATGCCATCAGTTTCGATAGGGAATTTCTCATCTACCGCATGAAATGTATTTGATAAAATAATATCTTCAATGTTGAAATTTAGTTTGATAGTTCCGAGTGACATTATAGTTTCATTTGTTATGCCCGTGAGTTTGCACCTATTTTGTGCTTGCATATCATATGAACTTAAATTATTACTTTTATATATGGAGATGTCGGCTCCAGTATCTATTAATAGTTGTAGATATCTATTTTAATTTTTGTTAAAAAACTTAATAATTTGTGCTCATACCCGTTATTCTGTATAAATTATTATCTAGAGTGTACTTATTATTGTTTTTTTTTGAACATGAAGGGTATCTTCGCACAATTTTCATAAGAGTTCTCATAATGATTTTATGCTTTCTTAAAATTTTACTGATTTGTTTAGAAAAATCCTAATTAAAATGATATTCTTTCCAGTCCATATTATATATAAAATTAAAGTTTGACCTAAAATAGTTAGTGTTGAATTGTAAATTTCTGGTCGTTGCCGATTAATCCTTAAGTCATCATTAAATTGTTTGTTACTTTATTCGCAAATAATGCAGAAAAGTCTTCTTCATCTTCGCGTTCTTCCAATTTGCAATTGTCTTCGATATTTTTGGTTGAAGTTCCAACTCCATTATCTCACGTCGACATTTCATTTTCGGTCGCAGCGTTAGTCGTCAACGTACAAATTTAAATTTTTGTTCTCATTTTTACTAAGAAATTTTGCGGCTTCGTGTTGGCCGAATCGCCTTGGTACATGTTTCGAGTGGGCAGGATCGCCATTTAAAAGATGCTTCGTCGTCGATGGTTTCTCAGGTGCCTTGAAGTCCTCGGTGTTGGACGCCGAACACCGGATCTTATACTCTTCGAGGGAGATCCGTGATTTAGCGCTGTATAGGTAAAGCGCACCATTAACGAGGAAATAGGGTTATACTATGGTACCTACCAGCAAGTGAATTGTCACATGTCTGGCGCAGGATGCATGATCCAAGCTAGCCTATATTTTAACTACTTTTCTTTAGCGACTGGTTACGCTATAATTGTAGCGCTTCTAAAGCCAAGTTACGGCTCGAGTGTTTTGCCAAACTACGGCAATAATAGATAATTAAACGAGTCAACAGTAAGACTATGACTATCTTTTCTTTATTCTACAAATTCCTTTTATAAAATTTTTACATCTTAATATATAATCCCTACTCTAATATTTTTAATCTACTTAAAACATAATACCTACTCTAAAACTGGAAGAATTGAATATAGAAAATTCATTCTACCAATCAAAATATCAATCAGCATTTTTCCCATATGACCCAATTTAAAAATGCAACACTCATAAAGTCCATGAGTAATGACTACTCAAGTTTCTTCACAAAGGGTACATGCACTTTGTGTGTAAGCATGTCGTACATTGCACCTGCCAACGCTAGTGCCACTTAGTCTGCCACGATTGCGATAGGCTAGTGTAAACATTCATTCATATGTCTATTTCTAGTGACATCATGAATTGGACTTTCGTATGAGTAGATTATGTGTAATGCAAAACGAGCATTACAAAAATGATCGTACATTATCCATTTGTATAGTCTACGACTGCACGTTAACTATTGATTTGAGGGTTTAGTTTATAGTAAAATGCTGATTGATTGTGTAGATATCTGTAGATCCACTGCAAAATGTTCCATATGTTCTTTTTCATTCCGAGAGAATACTAATACGTTATCGATGTAAACATATGCAAATTTACCAATGTATGGTCGAAGAATGTCGTCGACACATCTTTGGAATATACTTAGAGCGTTTTTGAGACCAAGTGACATTCTCAAGAACTCGTATTTTGCTGCGTTTATAGAGAAGGCTGTTTTCTCTGTGTTTTCTTTTTTGATTTTGATTTGGTGGAATTCCGATTCCAAATCAATAGATGAGAATATATTTGCTTTGCCCAAATTCTGGATAGTCAAATTTACATCAGGGATAGGATATCTATCCGTAACTTTGTAAGGATATCGGTATTGTCTAGTCCAAATCAGATCATTAGACTTTGTACGAATAGTAGCTTCAATGGGTGAAGTGAAGGGAAGGGATTTGTTAGAAGAATGGTTTTTCATTAAATCACATATCTCATTTTCGTAATTTGGATTATTGATTGTGAAATTTAAGCAATGATCAAACTTTTTGCTATTTGTATACATTTTAAGTGATTGTTTGAACAAATTTAGTTTAAGGCCTAACTTTTTGAATCCTTCTACTTTAATAAGAGTTCGTACTCAAAATTGTTGAGGACATAAAATGTAATTTTCGTTTTAAAGATATGAATTACTCGTTTATATGTTATTTTTTCTTAGCCATGCATAGTTGACATGATGAAACCTTTCTTTAATTTAATGTTTTTTCCTAGAGTGCTTTTTTCGGTTATGTAGTTATTCGTAGATCCAGAGTCTAGAAGCATTTTAACATTTCTTATGGGTTCGCTATCCGGGTTTTTTCTTTCAGGTAATTCAATATATGGCAAACCCCGGTTCATCCAAAAAATTACTAGCATCAAATTCGTCGAACTCCGTTTCGTAATTCGTGCCCATGGATGCGGTATTGTCGTACCCGTATTTGTCTATTTTATTGACTCTTTGGGATTTGTGAGCCTGATCTTTATTGTGTGAGATATTGTCGTCTCTTTCTCTCTTGGATGGTGGTGTCGGTTTATTTTCGTAGAACCTCAAGGTATATAAACCAGAAGAGGTATGATTTATTGCCCTAGGATTCCGCGCCGAGTGACGTCATATCGCACAGACACGCCCATTAGTGCTGCCATCCTGTTTAAAAATAGATTGGAAAATATTTGGGCAGCCATGTTCACCTCATTATATATTTCACAATAGACATATAAGCAATGGTAAATGCTTCAAACCAGAATTAGTCTTAAAATCACATGTCATTAAAATGAAGCGGAGAGAAATATCAAATCGATTGAGCGTGTCAGTTGTTGTCATCTAGTTAGTTAGCAAGACAATAGAATCAATTTTTAACAATAAAAATAGGATTGTAACTGTTCGACTTTCAGCGCATGCATCGCCAAACCAATAACAGTTACAACAAATTTTATTCGACAACTAATAAAGGACTTCAAAATTCTCTATAATAAACACCGCATCAAAAGCATAATTTTATATCTCATAGTTTGCAAGTGATGCTGAAAAGCGTAAAATGTTTCAAAGTGTCGCCATACAATTTGAGTGAAGTCTCTGAAAATTATATTTGTTTTTTATATTATATGCAGTTATATACAATCATCACTTTCTATTTCTGCTAGATAGCATTATCTCTTGGTAAAAAATGTTTATAGACATTTCACTAACAATGACATATTCGCAAGAACTACATTCCCAGTTGGAAAAAGAAAAATTGGCTTCATCCAAGGTGGGCATGAAATCCCACTTGGGTATATTTGGCCACGCCCTCCCCGCCGGATGACGTAACAACAGATCATACCAATGTAGTTTATATACCTTGGTAGAACCTATTATTCGGTCTGAATGGTTGATGTAGATTGTACGCTTACGTTTGTCTATACCTGCCGCTATTGTCTATTTCCATGGGTTCAGGTTTTTGTAATCCATTTTGTGGTCTAACTTGCTGTTGATTAGCATTTGGAAAATGTCTCATATTCTGATGTTGGCGTGGCCGGTGGAATGGTTTTTGCATAGCTTGGTGATGATGTGGTGTCTGATGTGTCATGTTAGGTTTTTGTACCTGGTGCTGTCTTTGATCATTCTGTCGCCTGTCGAAATATAAGTACATACTATCGTGCTGGATCGTCTGTGCAAAAGTGTATGCATCGACTAAAGTGGTTACTTCTCGTCCGCATAGCATGTTCGTAATTGAGATGCTGTTGACTCCGAACGTAAAAACTCGTATTGCATTTTTTTTCTGTCGCTCTACTCATGTTCTCGACTGTTGCACTGTCGGTGTCTGAAATTTCAATCTTTGACAAACAGAGATTTAAATGTTCATTTAGTTTGTGATAGAATTCGTTCACTGAATCTTTTTTTTGGCGTATTCGCATCATTTCGTCGTTTAGCACATAAAGTGCTCTTTTGTCGGCATAGACGCTATCCAAAGTTCTCATTATAGCGTGGAAAAAATGTATTGTGTTACAATTGATCAAAACTTCTGCAGCTGCACCAATTATTTTGCTGCGAATCATTAGTAATGCTTCGGCATATATGTTTTTACCGATCGATTTGTGTAGTAATGTCACCATTTCTCTCCAGGGTCGATATTTCTTGATGTCGCCGTCAAATATCCCTTTGCTTTTGAATATGTTTAGATTTACATCTTTTTCGCTGGCATATCTACAGCTTTGTTCTATCAGGACTTGTGTCGCTGGTTGTCTGGATGAGAGCTGAGTCTCTAAATTCGCTAATTTCGTTGCAATTTCTGTGTACATCGCTCTTAGTACCTCTATTTCTTCAGTCATTATGATTTCCTTTAAATTGCGTCGGTTGTTAAAACAATCTCCTCGTTGGATTTTCCTCAACTTCCCTTTGATAGACTCTATTGTTAATTATTTTTATTTATTGGTTACACGTTAGCCTCTTCGTGTAGTTATGGCATAAAAGCTTGCCACCAATTTCTTACTGAGACTTTTATTGCACTCTTTACACTTTTTTAGGATTACACTATACACTTGGTTTCACAATTTTGCTTAAAGTCTATCACTTTTTACATACGGGGAAAAGTGAATTATTACTTACAATGAATTATTTACGAGTTGTAGTAAATGCTTGATCCTCGTTTTACGTCTTGAAGATTTTGATTCGACGTCCAGCATATATCGCTTGATGTCTGTTTTGCTTCAGATGATCACCGCTGTAGTTTGTAGGAATTAATTTGGCTGGGACGCTTGATTAAGCTGCAATTCCTTTGTTTGATGCTCCTTGGAATTGGATATCGTGTTGAAAGGTAGCTGTGTAGAACGAGACCTTGTTTTCGGCTGTTCGTTTATAGCTGGCTGGAATCCGCGAAGTCCTTCGATCATGCATTGGTACCTCGGTTGATCGTTGTTGACTTGCTTTTGCTTCCTTGTTGCAAATTGTGGAGCTATCCCGGCTGAGCCCCCAGTTAATTCAAGTTGAACGGCGTATGACTGACTAACCCAACAGCAGAAAACCGTCTGACCCAGCCGAGTGTTTCTACCCGTCTTACAATGTATTCAGGGTGGTAGTTCCCTGTTCTGATTGGTTTCTAAAAATAGATATGATCGCAGTTTTGTTACCATATATGGTATGAATTGTTTCGTACTTAACTCCACCCTATGTTAGTTAAAATTGGCCTCAATTTTCATCAATTTCAATAAAGTGTTCCAGTTCTTTTTTCTTTAAAATTCTACAGTGTACTTTGTTTACATTTCTTCCAAATTCCAATTTTTTGTATTCATTATATCGTTTCATTCCTTTACAAGTTAGGAATATTAAAAGAGCAAAAATTACAATTGTTCCGATAAACATGAAGAAAATTTCAATTGGACTGTTTTTTATAGGTATCAGTAATTTATTCTGGCTTGAATATTTGTAAATTTGTGAGGTTACTCTATTTCTAATATATCTTTTATTTCAACAAGGTTTGTGTCTTCATGAGATGACCAAGCTAAATGAGTCTGTGTGTACATGGTACATAAATTCAAAATGTTCAATAACGTAAGCGTCGTCACTTTTTACTAATATATAATCCTTGTCGTTAACATTGGTGATATGAAATTTGTTTTGTGCTGCTGCCTGTTTAAGCGTCATTGCTAGCATAAGCTTTATTATTATTTGTATTCCGAATATCATCTATATGGATGGTCTTCCCTCGGGTAGTTAAGATTGTGTTTCCACGATCTTCTTGCACGATGTGTTTCTTGAACTTTGGTTCCTTCTTGTTTCGCCTGTTTTCTTTTACGAATGCGGTTTCGTTGGGATGAAACAGTTTAAAGAAGATTCTGATTTTATTCTCGAATTTTAACATTTTCTGTTGATGTTCTACGATTCTATCCTTAATATATCTAAATTTTTCATGATTGAAGTGAATTTCTGTTGGTTTTATATAAGTTACTTAGTGAGTGGTATTGTTGTACTCATGTACTGCGTTATAAATTTCCACATCAGGTTTTGACTTACTCTGAGTTGACAAAATTCTTGTTAACTCGAGTATTGTAGAATGAACTCGCTTTACTTGTCCGTTCGTTTGCGAATGCTGGAAAGGAGTCTTATAATGATTTATATTCAATTTGTTCAACCGGGATTCTAACGATGCACTAGTGAATATGCTTTCGTTATCTGTTGTTAAATTCTTTATTTTAGGGAATATTGTTCGTATTATTTGTTCGATGTGATTTATGATTTTTAGATTATTCGATATCGCATGGAAATATATGTATTTTGAAAACTTATCTATACACGATGTGTAATAATTATTTGACATATGAAAAAGGTCCATTTGTATGAATTCGCCTGCTGCTTCAGGGATAGGAGTTCCTCTAGCTTCATGCATTTTCGGATGTCTCTCATATTTGTTTGTTAAACATTTTTCGCAATTGTCAGCATATTCTTTGAGGTCTGCCTTCATGGTAGGCCAGAAGTATAGAATTTTTGCATCTTCGATATTATTCCTGACGTTGCGATGAGCTCTATTATGTATTTTCATTGCACAATATTTTTGTTACCAAAACCAAAGTTCGGTATTGCAATGTATTGGCGTCATAACCTTAGGATTTATTATTGTTTTCAGATTTCTCAAGAGGAAGGCTTGATTGGTGAATATTATTATCCAGTTAGTATACCCTGTGAATGGGTTTGAAGTTTCAACTTTTTCTTCTGAAGAATTTTCTAAAAGAATTCTGGTTTTAAAGTTATTTACCGGTTGGTCAATTATTTTGAAATGGTTGTCAGGAGTACTGAGGCCTGAAGCAATGTCGGGTGGTATACTTTGTATGGAATTATCGTCTATCGAGCTATGATTTAGTTGTTGACGACTTAAAGCGTCTGCTACTGTATTTTCCTTGCTTGGTTTGTATACAAGTTTTGCGTCGTATTCTTCTATTAAGTTTTTCCATCGCTTTAGTTTCGCGTTGAGGTTCTTTTCAGAAATTGAATAAATGAGGGATTGGTGGTCTGTGAAAATTGTGAGGTCAGCTATACCGTAAAGGTGGTTCCATAGCTTTTGAAGCGACAAAATTATAGCTAATAGCTCTTTCTCATTAGTGGAATAGTTTTGTTCAGTTTTATCGAGAGAACGGGATGTTAAAAAACAGGTTCACCTTCTTGGCTGAGTGAAGCGCCGATTGCAAAGTTACTTGCATCAGTAGTGAGCTCGAAAGGTTATTTCGTAGCTAGGTTGGAACAACTCGATTTGACTTTTAAATGGTTCATGGCATCTTTGGCAATAGGATCTAGTTGAATTGAAGTAGATTTACTTTTATTTTTTCCAACTGAGGCGTTGTCTCCTTTTAAAATGTTTGTGAGAGGTTTTGCAATTTTCGCAAAGTCTCTAATAAATTTACGATAATAGGAGGCGAGTCCCAAAAATGATCTAAGTTCTTTCAAATTAGTAGGTTCTGGATATTCTTTGATAGTTTTGATTTTGCCAGGGTCTACAGTTATTCGACCGTGTTTTATTATATGACCGAGATACTCTACTTAGGTTTTAAAGAAATGCGATTTTTCGTTAGATATTTTCTTATTAGCTTCCTTTAATGCTGCGAATATTGTTTTCAAATGTTCCATATGTTCTTTTTCATTCCGAGAGAATATTAATACGTCATCGATGTAAACATATGCAAATTGACCAATGTATAGTCGAAGAATGTCATCGACACATCCTTGGAATATACTAACAGCGTTTTTGAGACCAAGTGGCATTCTCAAGAACTCGTATTTTTCTCCGTTTATAGAGAAGGCTGTTTTCTCTGTGTCTTCTTTTTTGATTTTGATTTGGTGGAATTCCGATTCCAAATCAATAGATGAGAATATATTTGCTTTGCCCAAATTCTGGATAGTCAAATTTACATCAGGGATAGGATATCTATCCGTAACTTTGTAAGGATATCGGTATTGTCTAGTCCAAATCAGATCATTAGACTTTGTACGAATAGTAGCTTCAATGGTTGTAGTGAAGGGAAGGGATTTGTTAGAAGAATGGTTTTTCATTAAATCACATATCTCATTTTCGTAATTTGGATTATTGATTGTGAAATTTAAGCGATGATCAAACTTTTTGCTATTTGTATACATTTTAAGTGATTGTTTGAACAAATTTAGTTCAAGGCCTAACTTTTTGAATCCTTCTACTTTAATAAGAGTTCGTACTCAAAATTGTTGAGGACATAAAATGTAATTTTCGTTTTAAAGATATGAATTACTCGTTTATATGTTATTTTTTCTTTGCCATGCATAGTTGACTTGATGAAACCTTTCTTTAATTTAATGTTTTTTCCTAGAGTGCTGGGTTTTTTCTTTCAGGTAATTAAATATATGGCAAACCCCGGTTCATCCAAAAAATTACTAGCATCAAATTCGTCGAACTCCGTTTCGTAATTCGTGCCCATGGATGCGGTATTGTCGTACCTGTATTTGTCTATTTTATTGACTCTTTGGGATTTGTGAGCCTGATCTTTATTGTGTGAGATATTGTCGTCTCTTTCTCTTTTGGATGGTGGGGTCGGTTTATTATCGTAGAACCTATTATTCGGTCTGAATGGTTGATGTAGATTGTACGCTAACGTTTGTCTATACCTGCCGCTATTGTCTATTTCCATGGGTTCAGGTTTTTGTAATCCATTTTGTGGTCTAACTTGCTGTTGATTAGCATTTGTAAAATGTCTCATATTCTGATGTTGGCGTGGCCGGTGGAATGGTTTTTGCATAGCTTGGTGATGATGTGGTGTCTGATGTGTCATGTTAGGTTTTTGTACCTGGTGCTGTCTTTGATCATTCTGTCGCCTGTCGAAATATAAGTACATACTATCGTGCTGGATCGTCTGTGCAAAAGTGTATGCATCGACTAAAGTGGTTACTTCTCGTCCGCATAGCATGTTCGTAATTGAGATGCTGTTGACTCCGAACGTAAAAACTCGTATTGCATTTTTATTCTGTCGCTCTACTCATGTTCTCGACTGTTGCACTGTCGGTGTATGAAATTTCAATCTTTGACAAACATAGATTTAAATGTTCATTTAGTTTGTGATAGAATTCGTTCACTGAATCTTTTTTTTGGCGTATTCGCATCATTTCGTCGTTTAGCACATAAAGTGCTCTTTTGTCGGCATAGACGCTATCCAAAGTTCTCATTATAGCGTGGAAAAAATGTATTGTGTTACAATTGATCAAAACTTCTGCAGCTGCACCAATTATTTTGCTGCGAATCATTAGTAATGCTTCGGCATATATGTTTTTACCGATCGATTTGTGTAGTAATGTCACCATTTCTCTCCAGGGTCGATATTTCTTGATGTCGCCGTCAAATATCCCTTTGCTTTTGAATATGTTTAGATTTACATCTTTTTCGCTAGCATATCTACAGCTTTGTTCTATCAGGACTTGTGTCGCTGGTTGTCTGGATGAGAGCTGAGTCTCTAAATTCGCTAATTTCGTTGCGATTTCTGTGTACATCGCTCTTAGTACCTCTATTTCTTCAGTCATTCTGATTTCCTTTAAATTGCGTCGGTTGTTAAAACAATCTCCTCGTTGGATTTTCCTCAACTTCCCTTTGATAGACTCTATTGTTAATTATTTTTATTTATTGTTTACACGTTAGCCTCTTCGTGTAGTTATGGCATAAAAGCTTGCAATTTCTTACTGAGACTTTTATTGCACTCTTTACACTTTTTTAGGATTACACTATACACTTGGTTTCACAATTTTACTTAAAGTCTATCACTTTTTACATACGAGTAAAGTGAATTATTACTTACAATGAATTATTTACGAGTTGTAGTAAATGCTTGAACCTCGTTTTGCGTCTTGTGTTTATAGTGTGACAAGCTGGTTTTTGTTTGCTTAAGCTAATGAATGAATGCAAAAGATGAAGATGAAAATTAATTTGAATTTTATTCAAAAAAATGATCAATGTTGCTGTTGTTTTAAGGGTGACGTCATTTGTTAGGGCGTAGATATTCGGCTGTAGTTTGAGGTAAATTGAAGATAAGAAAACCGATCCATAAGACAAAGAGTCATCAGAAGTGTGAAAATGGCTGCGACGAGTCTAGAGTGATATGATGATAGTGTAGATGTTTTTTTAGCAGTTGATTTTGTGTGTGACTCATCGTATATACCGCATACATCTTTTTATTTGCAAATGTACAGTCTGGAGAATTGCGCAAGTGCTCGAGCTCCACGTCAGAGGGTGATGTAAATGCAGTTTTGTCGAATGAACAGAATTAGCAATTGACATAACCCTTCACGTTAGTGTAGAAAAATCCACTGCGTGCTAGTTTTACTGCTTTCCTTGCATCGACAGCCAGGTTGGCAAAGGTTTTCATGCGATCAGATTCACATCTTAAAATCAACATGGTAACTAGTAAGTGGTGCACTTCATACATACTCCATGCAAAAAACAAAATGAAATTGGATAAATCAATAATTTCTATTCTGAATTATGTTGTAAAATGGAACGAAGTGTTTTCTAAGAATGAAATATTGCAAGAGGCAGAATTCAAACAGATATATTCGGAGACCGAAGGTTAAGTGATAAAAATTTAATTTAATTTATTTAAAATAAATTTAATTATGTGAAAGTGTTTATTTTTGAAAACCTAATATATGTTTAGTTAATCTATTCAATTAGATACTCTTTAATCTTTAATCTGATCTATGATATTTGTAAGATATTCAAAAATGGTAGTTCATAGTGAATTTTACTCTCAAGAATTATTTGAAAAATATTAAATCTATTTTAACTTTTCCTAATTCGTGAATAATATATGTTTATGATTTTCTACTTAACTTGATTGGGCACGTAGTTACTATTTTGAGAATAGTTGGCCTTGCCTAATATGTATATGTCATGTAAAAAACAAAAATATAGTATGTAAAACGCGGTCATGACTTGAAGTCATATTTATAATAATATGGACTTGTCGCTTGCAAATACTGCGTTTCTATGTTCAAACAATAAGTGCATGGCACTGAATCTCGTTTGAGAATACAAAAAAAAAATTAATTAACAAATCGCGTAAAGCTATTTTCTCGCTAGTGTCTTACAGTAGAGACGCCGGGTAATAACGAAAACGTGAACATTAGCAGTGATCCGTGAAAAATAAAACTAAACCATATCAGAAACGACTGAACAGGCAGCACGGCTTAAAACGCTGATATCAAAGCGTGGGACAATTAGGTCATCGTGTACGAGATATCAGACATATTTGAACGAATTCATCATAACTCAAGTAACAATTGTTGAGTTGCGTCGACTATTAGCCAAATTCACAGAAGTTTGGGACAAATTAGATGAAGTTCAGATTGAAATCGAGGAATTGGAAAATTCTGTGGGTTTCCAAGAAAATCACAGAAGAGAAAGGAACTCCCTCGAAACAAAATATTTTGAAGTGACAGTGCGTTTTGATACATCTATCCAAACAAAAAATGATGAATTGCGACGAGTTCAAGACCGAAGAGAAGGAACACCTTTCTCACATGCTAGCACGGCGTCAAATGATCATCTAAAATTGCCGCGCGTCGCAATGCAAACCTTTTCGGGAAAATACGAGGAATGGATTCCATTTCGAAATATTTTTACCAGCATGATTCATCATAATTCTTCGCTGCCAAATACTCAAAAATGCAATATCTGTTATCAGTGCTAAAGGATGAAGCACATGATGTGATTAGCTCACTCGAAACGTCTGACGCAAATTATGTTGAAGCTTGGAAAATGTCGGTCGACAGATACGATGATTACAATTTCATAATTCAAAAACATATCCGAGCTTTAGTCGAGCAGCCTGTGATATACAAAGAAAATCACGTATCTTTGCGACATTTATTAGACACAGTTCTAAAGCATGTGCGGGCTCTGAAAGGTCTTAAACGACCCACTGATAATTGGAGCGATCTAATGATTTATTTAGTCACTAGTCGGTTAGATCAAACTACGAGTAGAGAATGGGAAACCACGATAAAAAGGGGTGAAATTCCGACTTTCGATAAACTGACAGATTTTCTCGCTCAACGTTGTCGAGCATTGGAAGCATCATCGCGATCACAAAAGGCTGTCTCAAACATTACCGGTCATAATAAATCCGAACACAGCCGGTGTACAACCGCTCATGTAGCTACGACAAATATAATGTGCCCGTTGTTCGGTGAAGAAGACCATTCACTTTACAAGAGCAACAAGTTCATGCAACTTGGGATAGAACAACGAATCAAAGAAATAAGGATGCGTAGATTGTGCATGAATTGTTTGAAAGTGGCATCACATACAGCAAGACAATGCAAAGGAGGATCATGTCGAAAATGCGGCAAACTTCATAATACGTTACTTCATTTAGAACAAATACCAAAAGGTCAACTTAAAACTATTCCAGCAAGCATCAATTTTACAAGCAATCAAGAAACAGCGGCATCGAGCGTAAATCTTGCTGTATTTAACCAAGACAAACGAGTACTTCTATCAACAGCAATCATCTATATTATGAATGTGAGAGGTAAACCAACGCCGTGTCGAGCACTATTAGACTCAGCATCAGAATCTTGTTTCGCATCTGTTGATTGTGTCAAAAAACTTGGATTAAAATAAATCATCACTAACATTCCGATTTCGGGTTTAGCAGGGATATCAACGCAAACTCGCAAGTTTACAAAAATAATGATCAAATCAAGGATCAACAATTACCAAGCGAAATAAGATTGTTATGTTATTGAGAAAATAGCTCAGTGTCTCCCAGCGAATCAATTAGATCCTGACGAATTGCAAATCCCAAATGGTATCACGTTAGCAGATCCTAAATTCAATCATCCGTCAACTGTGGATATATTGATTGGAGCAGAGATATTTTTAGAATTACTTAGCATTGGCAAAATAAAACTCGGAGAAGATCAACCGACATGGCAAAAAACAGTATTCGGTTGGATTGTATCCGGAAAACTGATGTCACGAGATCGCCCAAAAATCCAAACATCGTGTCATTTAGCGATCAACGATCACCTCAGCGCAAGTCTCTTACGATTCTGGCAAATCAAACATAATACTAGGCAAGTCACTCGAACATCAGAAGAACGTCTTTGCGAGGGAGAATTTGCGCAGACTTATAAGCGCAATTCAGAGCGACGATTTATTGTAACTCTCCCAACCCGAAACGAATTACTCCAAAATATAGGAGATTCGAGGGACACAGCTCTACAACGATTTAAAATCTTGGAGGGCAAATTGGATCGAAAACCTCAACTCAAAGTTGAATACAGCAACTTTATTCATGAGTATGTGGAATTGAAACATACGAGAGAGAAATTCTTCGTTTTTTAGGTGTTTTTGCGCCATTTCAATAATTTATTTTAAGTAGAAACTTTTCCAAACGCAAATATTTTATATTATAATAACATATATATATTTCAAGGGTGAGAGTTCCCTCTTCTTCAGTGCTATTTTACTATGGTATACATTTTTTGCCTTAATTATAAGTCCTCAACGTTTAGCCACTCATACAAATATCTATCATTCAGTTTTACTTAATTAGATCTAACAGTTTTGAATACCCGTTGCAGGCCTGCGTCGCAGGCAACGTTTATATACGGAGCATTGATTCTCGCGAATTCATTCAGGTGCAATTACTGTGCTCAAAATCGCGGTTTGCTCCATGAAAAACGATATCAATTCCGAAGTTAGCACTATGTGGAGCTCAGCTGCTTACTCAATTTATAACCAAAGTAAAAGGCGCATTGGAATTGACAATAGCAAAAACTTGTTATTGGACGGATTCATCCATAACTCTTCATTGGATAAAGGCATCAAATAAAAAATTACCTGTCTTCGTTGCTCATCGAGTCGGCAAAATTCAGGAATTAACAGCGATAGACGATTGGATTCACGTGAGAACAAACGAAAACCCTGCTGATCTTGTGTCTTGGGGCTTGAACCCGAAAGAATTGAAGATTTGTCGCCTGTGGTGGAACGGTCCTCGATGGCTAGAAGAGCACGTGATTAAATATTCCCCGGAAATACCGGAAATTGACGAGAATAAGCCGAGTCAATCGACTCAGTCACCAACGGTTGTATTGCAGATACGAGACGATATCGATCCTTTTGATAAATTCTCAACACTCACTAAGCTCATTCGAGTTACAGCTACGTGTCTTCGAGTAGCTCAAAGGTTCAGAAAGGAATGTAGATTTAAATTCTCCGGTTCTTTAACTGCTTATGAACTGGAACATGCAAGAAAGTGTCTTATACGTAAGGAGCAGAAATTAAAATTTACCGAACAATTGAGTGCCTTACAAAAGGGCCATGAAATCTCAAAAAAGAGCATTTTAAGAGACTTAAATCCATTTATTGACAAAAACGGTTTGTTGCGGGTTGGTGGCAGACTCAAGCATTCAGAGCTTCAGCAAGATGTTAAACACCCAGTGCTGTTATCTCATTGTTCGAGACTCACAGAACTCATCGTTGAGCATGAACACCGAAAAAATTTACATACGGGAGTTGATGGGACATTAGCTGCGTTACGGCAATCGTATTGGCCGATCAAGGGGCGCAGTATCGTCAAACGGCTGCTTTGCAAGTGCATCATTTGCTTCAAATCAGAACCTCGTGTATCGGGGCAATTTATGGGGGATCTTCCAGAGCATCGAGTAGTTTCTTCGAGACCTTTTAACAACACCGGAGTGGATTTTTGTGGACCCATAAGAATACGGGATGGCAAACGACGAAACAGCAAACGCATTAAAGCATACGTTGCAGTTTTCATTTGCATGGCCATAAAAGCTGTTCATTTGGAATTTGTTTCGGATTTGACTACGGATGCGTTTCTGAACTCTTTTAAACGCTTCATTAGTCACCGAGGAAAACCGACTAACGTATTTTCTTATAACAGCAGAAATTTTGTTGGAGCCGATTAGTTGGAAGATTTGAGAAACCTTTTCAATCAATCGGAGCATCAAAGCAAAATCATCGATAGCACGGCAATTGACCGTATGCAATGGCATTTTATGCCACCTCGAGCTCCGCATCTCGGCGGATTATGGGAAGCGACGGTCAAGCCATTCAAAAGGCATTTTTATAAAGTGGCGTCAGACGCTGCCTTGACGTTCGTAGAAGCATCAACGCTTGTTACTCAAATTGAATCAATCCTTAATTCGAGGCCCTTAACAGCAATATCATCGAATCCAAATGATCTCAATTATCTCTCTCCTGGTCATTTCCTGATTGGAAAATCAGTGAATTCGTATCTTGAGCCTGATATTACGCATCTTAAAATATACAGATTGTCAAGATGGCAACACTTGGAGCAAGTTCGACAACATTTCTGGAGACGTTGGTCTTCCGAATATTTGACACAGCTGCAAAGACGCACCAAATGGAAATCTAACCAAGGGCCACAGCTTCAAATTGGACAATTAGTCGTCTGTCGTGATGATAGGTTACCTCCGCTAAAATGGGCTCTAGGGAGAGTTCAAAAAGTCTGCCCAGGAAGTGATGGAATCGTTAGAACGGCTGTGTCAAAACAAATGCAGGAGTTTTCAAGAGAGCGGCTACCAAATTATGTATTTTGCCTCTCGACATTTGATGAAAACATGCTGAAGATTAAGCAATTTCTGTATCCTTACAAAGCTTTAATTGCTTCTCATTCATCTATTTAATTTCCATTGTTGTTTATCTTAGCGCAAAATAAAATTGTCAAGGCGCGTGGTATGTTCATGATTTTCTACTTAACTTGATTCGGCACGTAGTTACTATTTTGAGAATAGTTGGCTTTGCCTTATATGTATATGCCAAGTAAAAAACCAAAAAATTCAGTATGTAAAACGCGGTCATGACTTCAAGTCATATTTATAATAATGTAGACTTGTTCAAACAATAAGTGCATAGCACCGATTCTCGTTTGAGAATACAAAAACAATAATGTAAAAAAAGATGGCATACTCTGCAAATTGAAAACCGTTCTATTTTCTAAATATGTTGGTTAGTTCATTCTGCAATTATAACAGAAGTTATTTTTCACTGGCTTTAATGGAATTGTTAAAGTGTTTTTGAAAATATTTTTGAAGACAGCACCATTTACTTCAAACAGGCTGTTCTGCAAAAGAATATATTCAAAAATCCTTAAAATACGATTATTCAATAAAGTTCTTCAAATAGTGTCATTGAAAGAAAAATATTTGCCATTTCATTCAAGGAATAATAATATTTGGCATTCTCTTCCATTGAAATGTGTTTCAACTCAATATGTTTCGATTTTTTTCGAGCTTATTGTTTTTAATGATTTTTAAATGTTTCTTGTGGAAAGTTATTTCTGTAAATTGTTAGGTATTTCATCCATTTCATTGATTATTTATAAAATAGTCAAAAACACGGCTAACATAATCGTGACAGAACAGGAAGCTTTTTATTGCATCTGCTTCAGAGCTGTAGAAACTAAGTTTGCCTCTTCTGTGATGTAAAAAGTTAATCACTAATTTTAAATAAAAATTTCGATTGGAAAATAAAATGTTAAGCCAACTATGAAATATTATAAACAGTCTATCATCCTTTTTGTAGTGCTACAGCCCGAATCGAAGTTTGACTTCCGAATGCATCCTTGATTTATCTCAGCTAGTTCAGTTCATCGTATTAATTTATTTTTTGCTATTTTCATCTCGATTAAATCACAAAACAGTTGATGTTTCTCTGCTATGAATAATATGATCTGTTAAATGCGAATATGAATGCTATTTGCAATAATCTTCTGTAAACATTGTTTATTCTTTTAAAAATAAATAAGTCGCGAGGTTCGACCTTTGAGGTCCACACGGTCAACCCGGTCCCAGTAATATTTACATAAATATTAAAAATACTATACAAAATAATAATTATGAAAATATTACTATTTTAAAACTTAATATTGTACTTATCATAAAAGTAATTGTATTGACTTAATAATAATTGTATCATCTACGGGAGCGTCTATTGATCACGTTGGTAAGGAGGATAATTGAATCTTCACGCGGGTTAATTGGGAGGGGAAGGAGCAGCTTACAAAGCCTTTTCTACGTTATTTGTTATTTTCATATCCATGCTAGCATCACGAAAGATTGCTAGCAAAAATGAATGCAGTTTTCGTTATTACGCCCACTGAAGAGATTTTATCGCGTGGTAGCCAGATTGAATAGTTTTGTTCAAAATTACCATGACCTCGGCATAAACATTTAATTTGTAGTTTTTAACGATTTGACATCCATCAGATACATACTTATTTGTTAGTTTCAGTTGAAAAACATTGAAGGTGCAGTCAATAATCGGTTTAATTGAATGTAAAAACTAAATAGCCTTACGAATGATGATGGAGGAAGTAATTCAAAACCTACGAACACTGAAGAGCAAAACTACTAAAAATTACAATTTTTTTTGATGAAAGCTTTTTAAAGCTTATGATCTTGCAAGGTATTGACTACAAAACATTTTACCATTCAAAGCGTTCATTACCACAAATGCAAATTCGATTAATTTTTCTTGATTTCCAAAATTTAAGCTTTTTTTATATCAAAATTAGAACACGGTACTGTAAAAATTATTCAAAATCTGTTTAAACTATACTATTTGTTATTTTCATTTCGATCACAAAAGAGCGCTAGCAAAAATGAAAACAGTTTTTGTAATTACTCCCGTTGAAGAGATTTTGTCGCGTGATGGCCATTTTGAATAGTTGCGTTCATAGTTGCTACACTTCGGAATAATCAGTGAATATATAGTTTTTCACTATTTTACGTAAATGATAATAATTTTTTGTTTTGTTGTCAAAAATAGGTTCAATTGCATTTAAAAAGTAAAAAGGAAGTAATTGAAATCTTACGATTACTAAAGAATAAATCTATTCGAAACTACATTTTTTTATTTCATGAAATATTTTTAAAGCATACGATCTTTCAAAGTATTGACAACAATACATTTTACCATTTAATGCGTTGATTACCACGAGTGCCAATTTAACTGAAATTTTGTTGGTTTTCAAAATTTAAGCAGTTTTTTAATTAAAATTAAAACACTCTTAAAACCATTAAACATCTGCTCAAATTATACAAATATTATAACACTTTGATTGAATTAACAACAAAGTTTTTGGAGTAAAAGATATTGAGTAAAATCATTCGTATGAACCCTCTTTGAATGGTAACTTTGAATGATTTTTTATTTTAATTTGTTTTTTTTTCTCTTCATAATCATGGTTAAAACTTTGGCTGGTTTCTTTGCAAAAACTGATAAAAATGTGTAAATTTTATAAACTGTCATTACTGTGCTGTGCAAACCAGATAAAAAAAATATTTTTCATGAAAAAATCCCAATTTTTCGCATTTTCCTTTATTAAATCAAAAAAACGAGTGAAATAATTTTTTTATAATATTAAAAATATCACAAAAATGTTAATACACGTCTATCGACATCCTTATGATGCAAATATTATATCTGGTTCGTGAGATATAGTGAATGGTAGGAATAACCTTGCACGTCATGCTGACTGTTAATGATTTTTTATTTTTTCTTTAATATCTTTTTGATCATGACAAAAAGTTTTGATGATGTTTTTACAGAAAGTGTTTCGACAATATAAATTTTATAAACATTGATTACTGTTTTTCGCAAGTCAGGTTAAAAAAATTATTTAAAAAAACCTAATTTTTTGCACGTTTTTCCCTTAAATTAAAAGTCGGCTCCAACAATTTTCTTCAAAATAGTACAAGTTTACACAAATGTTAATACGCGTCAATAAACTACTAAAACATGCATATCCTATGCTTGGTTTGCGAGATATAACGCATGACAGAAATGACTTTCAAAGGAGCAAAGAACAAACTCCCCCGACCCAAGTTTTCCAAAAACTAATCAGCTCTTGAAATTGCAAAGACGCTTCGATTGGCACCTTAACAAAGTCGATGCGAGATTGGTTACGTGAGTTATGCTCGTAGAAAAGACTGTTCACGAAAACACTTTATGCTCGTAGAAAAGACTGTTCTAAAAACACTTTATATAGACTCTAGAGGCTTCAAAACGTGAAAAAATGTTGGAAATTTCAATTTCGATTTTCGAGTCGATTACAAGAACTTTCCACATACTGGGAAGTTAAAAATTAGTGTTTCTTCATAAAAAATGAATGTTTAACTTGATTTCCACAGCACAGTGATAAATGTTTATAAAATTTAAAAATTCTTATCAGTTTTTGAAGAGAAACCATCAAAACTTTCTTCCATGATTATGAAATAAACTAAATTAAAAATAAAAAAAATTCAAAGTCACCATATAAATAGTGTTCATACGAATGATATTACCTGATTACTCTTATTCTAAAGACACTGTTGTTGAATCAATCAAAGTTTATCAATATTTGCATAATTTGCACCGATTTTGAATAGTTTTTACAGTACCGTATTTTAATTTCATTAAAAAAACTGCTGACATTTTGAAAACCAAACAATAATAATCAAATTTGCATTTGTGGTAATGAACACTTTGAATGCTAAAATGTTTTGTAGTCGATACTTTGCGAGATCAAATGCTTTAAAAAGCTTTCATCAGATAAAAAAATAAAGTCGCGACAAAATCTCTTCAGTGGGCATAACAACAAAAACTCCATTCATTGTTGCTATCGCTCTTTTGTCCTTCAAGCATCGATATGAAAATAACAAACAATCCGCGTTAATATTCAATCAAACCAATCCACCCTCATCCACCAAAAACACAACGTATTCAATGGACGCCCCCGTAGGTGATACGCTTAATAATACTTCATTTCAATTAGTGCTATGAGTAGCTCTAATGATTATTATTTAATGTAGTACTATTTTCATAATTATTATTGTGTTTAGTATTTTTGATATCCATTTAGATATTACTGGGAAGTTGACCGTGTGGACCTCAAGGGTCGCTCATCACGGTTCTTTTTTGTAATCATGAGGGGAAAACCAATAAAAGCTTTTGCTGTTTTTTTATAAAAACTGTTCTGAGAATATAAAAATTTATAAACATTGAATAATGAATTGCACAAATCAGGTTAAAAAAACCCTAATTTTTGCACTTTTTTTCTTAAAATTAAAACCAGCTCAAATTTTTTTTTTAAAATATGATAGAATCACGCAAATGTCAATACGCGTGGATTGACAGCTTAACCATACAAATCGTATGTTTGGTTTGCGAAATATAGCACATGACTGAAATGACTTTCAATGGGGCAAACCTCAATCCCCCGGACTGAAATGGTCCAAAAACTAATTAACTCTTAAGATTGCAAAGACGCTTCGATTGACACTTCAACAAAGCCGATACGATTATGTTTACGTGAGTTATGTTCTTAGAAAAAACTGCCCACGAACGCATGTATGTACATACACACACACGCACATACAAACTTCTTTCTAAAAACACTTAAAATACACTCTAAAGACCACAAAACGTGAAGATATGTTGAAAATTCAATTTCCATTTTCTAGGTGATTACAAGAACCTCCCATATACTGGGAAGTTAATTCATGCATGATTAGGAAAAAATGATCTTTTGCGAGTTTAGAGCATAGCATAAAGAACACATAGCACTGACACTTCAGCCAATTTCTCACACATCTGCTATACAACCGAAGTGGCCAGGTTGTGCCTAAGTATGATCCATATCCGTGTACCCTAGCATGAGTAAATAGAGGTAACTATGGAGTGGAACATCAACATAATTTGTGGTAGCAGTTTCACTATGTGTTTGTGACACCTTCATGTAGTGGTTGGTTGGCACTGGCGGACGACATCAATAATTTGAGGGACTGAAACTTTGGCGCAAGATTTCAAAAAAATTTCATAACGAAACATTATTCAAGAATATATTACGGCAATTTTAGACCTCCGATGAAAACAATTTGCAAAAATATCAAATAGAAACCGAGATCAATTATGCATGTTAGGCTACAGCCCACTCACTTAATGTTTAGATTCTGAACATATTGAATGAGTTCTCAAATACATGTAACATTTATAATTTTAGTTTTAAACACAGAAAAAAAACATTAAAATCATATGTCTTCGAAACTTATTATAAGATGATTTTCTATGGTTATGGCTAAACTTTAAAAATCCCGTCAATATTGCAGTAAACCACTCAATATTTAATATTAACAGTGAAAACCGGGAACACTCGACTTAATTTGTTAAACATTAAAGCCACCCTCTTCCATTTACAACCGGGCTTGGGACCGGCTTTGGCAGAATTATGGCAATTACCAACATCAAATATGAAATAAATAATTGATTAAATTCATCTTGTCTCATTAATTTCTGAAACGCCACTGATTGTCAATTGTACACAATTCTGGGAAATGTCATTCTTTGTATTGGATATTTCAGAGTTCATAAAAATGTGAAATTTTCAATTAAAACAGCTTTTGAAAGTACTCAACCTTTGAAACAGATAACAAAGTGTATATTTACTGCACTTAAGTACGAAAATGCACTCCTTTATTTCGAAAATATGATGAACCATAAATTTTGCACTTTATATCACAAATTCTTCAAATTCACTAACTGTCGCGTCAATTTATCAACACTGTTTTCTTCGGGCTGCTACATCCGAGGTTAACACTTGTTTTTGTAACATAATACTTCGAAATAAGGTCAGGATTTGTTAAAAACCACTAAATTTCGATGAATACGCGTTTTGCTTTCTTTTTGTTAAGACCTGTCAATGAAAGTCGTTTGACACCTTTGACACTTATGAACAGCGCTTTAATGATACCACACACGTATAGGCGCTTATTAAGTTCGTTCCGTTCTTGTTAGTTTCCTGTTCCAAGCATGAGTAACAGTGTAGGCAGATTGCATGTGAGTGGTTCGTGCACGAAAGACAGAGATGCACATAGAAGCTTGTTTCGTTAATTTGTTAAATGGGAAATGTCAGTGTGTATTTGACAATTCGCGATCGGAATATTGCGTGTAATAAAATTTTAGATTTTTTGAATGAAAATCGAAACAAATAATAGTGACAAGTGCGGGAGAGAAATGCGTTCGCAATATTTGTGTATCGATGTTATAACGGATGTTATAATCGGAAAGTGGTTTTATGACTACGACTTCGAACAGTGTGAAAAAGTGGCGAAGCTTAACGAAAAGGAAATAAAGTTCCTTCTTCGGTGGTCTATTTATTTAGGAATATAGAGCAACGAAGAAGGGATTGCATTTCCTTGGAACTGCAACACAGAATCAGTGAAAAATCCTTGCTGGGAACGTGTACAGGTATCAACAGTTGGGCGAAATAATAGTGAAAGACTCCGCGGTAACGTTATGTTTGTATGGTTTTTGCGTTCATCTCCGATTATCAGCTCTGGGTGATGGGTTAAGCGCGCCAGAAACCGAAAATTTGCAATTCAGTGAATGAGAGAGATTACAAAGAACTTGGAAAACTCAATAAAGTATAAAATTAACGAATTCTCAATTTGGTTGATCTGCTAAAACACCTTATTTATATAGGGAGCGTGGTTTCGGGATAACGAATGGCTTCCTCTTCAGGTGCTGTCATATGTCATTCGTTATCAGACAACACGACCACGGGTTAGGCTTGTTGATGGGTTAAGCTCGTTATATTTCAGCTATTTTAACCTTTGCATCTGCGAAGTATAACGACTGTCAATATTTTTTCGTTCGTATATTGTGCATACGTTGCAATTTGAAATGATTCTTATTGGATTTGAACCTCGACTAGAAACGGAGGTTCAAATCCAATAAGAATCATTATGTATATATGGTTGGAGAACTAGCCCTCTTGTCGTATGTGCTATCCCTTGATAACCAGGTTCAAGTGCTCGTTCGTCAGAGTGATATCCAGAACCTCTCCACGGCTAGCCGTGAAAAACATAGGATCCTTAAAATAATTTCAAATAATGACTCAACCCATGTATTTGTGTCGGTGCTATCCTGTTACGATGATATGAATGTGCGTCCGCTCCAACTTTTAAAGAGATACCTCTTGCAGTGGCTTCCCTTGTAACCCTCTGCAGGCTAGTAGGAGGTGTGCCATACATCATTAGAAAGTCCAAAAGGGTTTGGACTGCCTTTCTACTGCTATGAAAACGGTGTCATGGTCACTGAAATTATACAAGGTTACAAACTTCAAGCCTTCCTTTATGAATATGAAAGCTCTGGGGTTACCTGTTGTATTGAAGGATACTGTATTGTCTAACCTTGAACCCGCAAACACGATTTCCTACAACTCAAGGTTCCTGGGCCAGTATTAGCTCCTCCCTTTTTGAACCAAGTGGGGGAGCAATTCGGCGGATGTTACCTTAGAGTGATGAAGGTTTTCTGTAGAAACCTCAGCATCACGACACAGGGTTTTGTCAGACTCCTCGTCAGGAAAGACCAACTTTTAATCGTCAGGAAAAACCATCTTCTCCTCTCCGACCAGGTCAAGGGATTTGAGGAGGTCCCCAGCTAACTCCGCAGAGGAGTTGGTACTTCTTCCGTCATCGGAGAGAAGATCTGACTCTGAGAGGTCCACGGTTGGTTCTACTGATGTTTCCATAGTCACCTCACTCCAATTTTCTTGACTTGATCTCCATACTGACTTAAAATATACCAATGATGATAGCCGAGAAACCGTAGCTTATCACCCCGCCCTTCGACTCCAATGGAGCTAACGACTTTTCATTGAGGATTATAAGGGTCTCTCGCTTTCCATTGTTAGGCTCGCTTACCTTAGCTACCTTTCAATTGTCCACTGGAAGGTCAGCAATGCTTAGCTTAATCAGCTCAACAATTTCCTCCGGTGTAGATGGCTCCGCTGGTATCCAAGCCCTGAAACCTAGGCCGACTCGTGATATCTTCCCTGGATACAGCATCCAGCTCTGCTCCATGCCAGACTTCTACCAATCTTTCGATAGCCTATTTGTACAGTTCCGCTGAACGTTGATCCGTGCAGGCTATCAGTTCAATGGGACTCTTGTATCAGCCAGCATCACGACAACTTGGAGGAGGGCTAGGCTTTGCCTCGTGTATGGGTTGCACCCAAAGAAGTGCTATTTGCACCATCTTCCAACTTGACGGTATCATCGCTACTGCTCCTGTCAATAACAGCCCATACCAGGCTGTCCGTGGCAACTTCACTAAATCTCCTGCCCTTAGCAGGATTGGGTGTGACCAATCTGGGTTATTTTTTAACCGGCAGTTGGATGCTCGGCTGACTTGGGACAGACTTATCAGATCTACATCTTTTATGAGTTGTCACTTTCATTGGAAAGGCTTTATAAGCCTCTACTGTGGTGGTTGCTCATTCCAGGGAGATCTTGTCCTTTTGGGAAAGACCATCTAGAGGTAAATCTTTCAGTCTCTTCAGGACTTTGAAGGAAGACCTTTTGTCCCTGTAAGTTACAATAGAGGAATTTTGTTGCTTTGTAACACCTGAAGAAGAGGCGGTGTTGGAGGACACGGCAGCAACAGTTCGGGTCGGCTTGTTCGCCGTTACCTTTGTGTTACCGCTAGCGCCAATAGGCTTAACTGAAGGAGTATTTGTCTCTGGCATAGCTTTCTTGCTGCATGCAACCCTCGAACAAGTGGTCGGTTGGCTGAGCATTGCGGTCTTCTTTCCACTAGAACGATGCCTCATATTTGTCTATTTTCCTTCCAGGCTGAGTGGATTTCCCTTATTGAATTTTCCGGTATTCATCGCAATTTGATCCTCTCGATGCAGCCGCTATATCCACTAGTTGTGCAGTTTAATGGTTATATATGCCGAAGCAGGGAGACTCCGCGATGGTTGGCACATTCTTTTATGAGGTTATGTGTTCTGGCAGCAGCCTAAAAGCTATTTCCGCAAGATGTCATTCTTGCGCACTCAGGTGACAGAATACCACAGCTACCAGCCCAAAGCATCAATGACAGTCGTTAAGACGAGAGATTTGTCCAAAAAACATTCGGAAGTCGTGGAGGCGATCTACCGTATATCACAAAAAAAATATGTCGAAAAAAATATGAATACGTATACAAAACTCCACACAAGTCATAAGCCGGATCTTTGATTATACAAGTTTTATTTAGTCTAAGGAAATCGCATTATCTAAACATTTTATGGATTTATTTAGGCGAAGGAAATTGAATCGTTGAGACAAGAGTTTTGTTTCTTTATGATAAGATTTTGAATTACATAATTCTTGATTGGATTTACTGACGTAAGGGATATTGGCATTAGTTAGATAAGTAGGAACTAGTGTTGTTATGGTGGGTTTTTAACTTTGCCTTTCTCTCGTATATAGTAACGACTCGATTGTTTTTTTCGCTCAAATAATAGTTCCAAATGATGTGCAAATTAAGTTCAATACCTCAGCGAGATATAAATTCTTCGTATGTCAAAAATACATCAAGACAACGATTTCAGGATACCGCCGGTGTTGATGCAACTTCATTTGGGCCATCACAGCGGCGTTTATCATCACAGCAGTACTGTTTTGCAATACAATGTGTACATCAAAAGATCCACAACTCTCTCACTCTCTCTTTTTCTCTTAAATACACACAATAGCTGCAGTATCTTCTGAGGTACAGCGCTGGACCCAATCAGGGAGACCAAACACGAAAAGAAAAATCCACCAGCCAACGAGCACCAGCAATCGTCATCGTGGGGCACAGCGAAGCGAAATGAGTCCAGCGAACTCACTAGAACATTTACCCGAACTAAACGAGACAGGTAATATAAAAGCTATAAGAGCGGGTTGAGTGCTTTGGTTTGGTTGAACTCAGCGGATGATTTTGCGCCAAAACCTATTTCTTCCGGGCAAATGGAAATGTTTGGCCTGTTAGTGCTGAATTTCTAGTTGAACTCGGTGACGGTTTCGCTTATCCTGTTTACAATGCTACAGACAACACAGCCCAAAATAGCATTAGAAGAACTTAACACCGAATCAGGAATTATTCTAATCAAAAGTAAACACAATTAATCTTAATATAGATTTAAAACAATAGAAAACAGCATCAAATGAAACAACAAGACATATATACCCAGATCAATTGAAATTATAAAATCTATTAAGGGAAAACTTAAATTATTACATTTTAATTATGAAACATCAAAAACCATTTCTTTAAAAATCAATCTAACACAAGAATCAATGTTATCATCTATTGACAATAATTCATCTTTTAAAAATAGTGAATGCGAAGCCGTGACTCAAAATAAAGGAGGTCTCATCAATCCAATTGGGAGCATTTATAAATAGTTATTTGAACTTATAAATAATGACGATTATCAAGACACTGATAACTATGAAATCATAAAATCAATGAATTAACAAATAGGAACCAATAATGCATCTAAAAATAACATTAATAAAATAATTCATAACATTAATCAAACTAATAACATGTTTACCGATAATATAAAAAACAGTTCTAATCAAATAAATAAAGCAATATCCAAAATGCAACTAAATCAGATCTAAAAGATGAATTACAAAAAATAATTTAAAATATAAACTCTGCTAAAATTGGAGTAATGACCACGTCCCTTTTAATTTACGGGGAAATTGATTTTTATAACTTCTCCATTGACGAGCTTCCAAAAATATCAATAAATCTTTCAACTACAAATAAAATAATTGTTTTTGTGATCAATATCCCAATACTTACCCAGCTTTTGTTATCATATGATGTCAAAAAAAAATATAGTCGGAAATTTTAGATATAAAAATTAAAAATGTTGTATTAAAGTTGTATTTTACTATGAAACTGAAAAAAATGTATGTTCACTAAAAAATCAATTAACATATAAAACCAAAAACTGTATAATTCAAATACAAATTACAATAAAAATAAAAATAAGATTGATGTTATAGAGAAAAGTCTACTTTTATAAACAAGTGTAAATAATAAAATGAAACAAAATTGTGACGCGAAAATATACAAACTACGTGGAACATATATAATGAGATTTAAAAACTGCAAAATTGTATTTGCTGGAAAATTATGCACAAACGAATTAAAAGAATTTCAACAAGTATTAACGTTTGAACTAATCCAAAATGTTTCCGATTATAATTATCATTTAAAAATAGAAAATATACAATAGGCTTATAAAAACAATATTAATCCATGAAATAGAGTTTAAACATCAACGAAATTCAATCTTATCTGTATCACTCAAAACGTTACCAATATCAATAATAATTGTATTATTTTCAATATATTGTTCTTCTAAATCTTGTAAGCACCGATAAACATTTCATATTAATGTAAACAAACAGAACGAAAGCATCGAATTACCTGTATTTAAAATTGTGGACGACAACAAAGATCTTAAGGATGGAGGAGTCACAATAGATAAACAAGCAAACAGCTTATGTTTCTTATAAACATTTATTTGCTAATGTCAACTTCACTTGTTAACATAAACTACCCAAAATCATAATTTCATTATGATTCATAATTTCTACTAATAGTTTACACAGCTGTATCCATTATGATTCATAACTTCTACTGAATGTTTATACAGCTGCATCCTTTCATTGTTTATGCTGACATAGCTGATCAGTTTATCTTTTGTTTCCCACGGACAACCATGCAATTTTGGGTTCTTTGTCTTCAATCATGTAGATACGTATTGATCACCTAGACGAAGTCAGTCAGTTGCCATTCATTAATAAATACAGTCAGTTATTATTCAGATTACAAGTCAGTTAGAGTTATTATTCAATCAAAAACCATTGTTGTTCAGAAGTTGATCTATATAATATAATAGTTAATTAAAGTTAAAATAAAGTGTTCATATAAAACGAATAACAAAGTGTTTCATTTAACCAAGTGTGGTTAATATATTTTTTGTAATTCAATATTACAAGAAATATAACTTGGATAATACAGTAGAATCTCGAAAAAGTTAACTCTCGTAAAAGTTAATCGCTCGGTTAAGTTAACCGAATTTCAGCTTCCACGTGCCGCTCTGAAAAGTTAACTTTTCAGTAAACTTTTCTGAGCGTATGAATTTTTCAAACCAACCGCTTTTTTCGGTCACTAAAGGGGCAATTTGGCTCCTATCAATACGATAGTGAAGACGACATTCCGTTGTCTAAATTGATTAAATCAAATAGTGCTTACGACGATACACTTCGAGAAGTTCAATTGTTGATGTCGAAGCTGGGTGATAATGTTGACTTCAGCATTGATGTCATTGAAAATTGGAACCAGGCTCAAATTGCGGAAGATGACGATGATTTCGAAGTTTCCGATAATGATAACGACGGGTCAATTATCGAGGAAGATATTCAACAACCAAAAGTGAGCTTCTCGAAAGCAGTTGAAAGCATCAATATCTTGATAAAACTGTTTGTAAACAATAACGATGCAAATCAGGTGGCAGACCTTGTCCATATGCGTACGAAAATGATCAAGAGCTATTACACATAAGAAAAGAAACAAACAAGTCTCGACTGCTTCTTCAAACGACTCCACAAAAATTAATTAATATATCGCACGAAAATGATCAAGAGTGACTGAGAACCATAAACCAGCCGGTACAAATTTTTTTTGTAATGATGAAAACCAAGTCATTGAAATAAATTTAGCGTGTTATTTACGAAAAATCTATACTTATTATTGTATTTTTTTCAATTTTGAAAACCACTTAGAAAAGTTAATATTCGAAAAAGTTAATTACCCTTGGGAAATTTCGGTTAACTTTTTCGAGATTCTACTGTACATGCAATTTCAAAATCATTTGCAAGATGATAAATCTACACTTAGCAGAAAAAGTCTCCGTACACAAACTAAAATTTTGTTCTCTTCATAAAAAATCAAGAAATAAATAAATTTTTTAGTGAACTTGTATTTTTCATTGAAACAATAATTCGTTTTATCAGTCTTAACACAAATTGCGTTGCATTAGCTTATCATAAAAATTATAAAAATTAAAAAAAAACAAAAGAAGGAAAGTCTTATGATAACGAAAAAGTCTGCGTACAAAAATATTTACTTGATTGCAAATTGATTTCAAAACTTATTCAATCTTAATTAATAGCTGGTAGGATATCCTCTTTTTTATAACTTCCATAAGCCGTTTTTGCATTGAATTGACAAGTTTAGCAGTCTCATCACTGCTAATTTTCTTCCATTCTTCGGCGATAACTTCTTTCAAATTTTGCTTGGATGTTATGGTGTATTCCCGGATTTGCCGCTCCAACAAATCCCACAAATGTTCGCTGGGATTTAAGTCGGGGAATTGTGGAAGCGTTTTAAGCTGATTGGGCACATTATAAAGCAGCCAGAGTTTCACTGCTTCCGCCGTATGTTTGGGGTCGTTGTCCTGCTGGAATTAAAAATTGTTCTGGACTCCCAATTTTTCGACACTTTTCTTTAAATTGCGCTTTAAAACGTTCATGTAGTCTATTTTATTCATTATAGACTCAATGAACTCCATTCTGCCCACTCCATTACAAGCCATACACCCCCACACCATTACTTCACCACCACCATGCTTGACAGTTGGGTATAAATTCTCATTGTTGAAAGCAGTTGCCGGCTTTCGCCAAACAATATTCCGCACTTTGATGCCAAAAATGCCGAACTTGATTTCGTCCGAAAAAATCACCTGCTTCCAAAACGCTGGCGGCTTATTCACGTATTCCTTTGCAAATGCCAGTCGCTTAATTCTGTTCACTCTGGATACAAGTGGCTTCTTGCGTGCAACACGGTTGTGGTAGTCATATTTTTTCAATATTTTGCGAACAGTATCGACGCAAACATGTTTGTGAAAGAGAAAAAAAAACTGTGTTGTTCCTTATACTGTAAATATTTATTTTTTATCGCATACAATTGTTTCGAGGGCTACGTGCCTTCTTCCTCAGTGCGAATCACAATTTGTTTCTTATACCTGGTCTACGACTATTTATATACCCCTAAGTTTTTAACCTACTTTCTATATCCTAATTGTATCCTACTCGACCACTAAGCGCTCTCACCAGGCTCGATGCACAGTTGCCTTCGTCGTGATTCAACCTATTGTCCTTGTCTTCCTTCAATATCCACATGCTTTCGAGACTATCTTTTGGCTAGGACGAGTTGAGTGGCATTTACAAGGTGAGCTGCCCGGAATGCCCCAGCATATACATTGGGCAAACAAAAAGGCTGGCAAAAACGAGGTTCGAGGAGCATAAAAGGGAATTTGAAAAATGGAGGAAAGATGACGTCCGTCATATAAAGTCCATGGTGGCGAGACATATGATTAACCATGAACATACAATAACATTCAAC
>OZ012663.1:73886592-73913906 GCA_963942545.1 Oxycera nigricornis
TAGCGAGCGAAAAAGAATAGTTGACCTATGGCGAAAAGGAAAAAAACATATCGCGAAATAGGCCAAATCGTCGAAAGAACACATTCCTCCATCCAAAGAGTTGTTAACTACTACAAATAAACAAGAGTATTAGCATCAAAGCCCAAATCAGGACGGCCACCAAAGCTATCAACAAGAGAAACACGCAGTATTATCCAATCTGTGAAAGCTAATCCTCGTGTAACTGCATCGGCACTGCGAAACGATATTGCGCAAAAGTTTCACAAACATCAATTTTATTGTCCATTTTTCGTTTTTACAGTTGGTTTAAGAGAAGAAAAAAACTGTGTTGTTCCTTATACTGTAAATATTTATTTTTTATCGCATATAATTGTTTCGAGGGCTACGTGCCTTCTTCCTCAGTGCGAATCACAATTTGTTTCTTATACCTGGTCTACGACTATTTATATACCACTCAACTCGTCCTAGCCAAAAGATAGTCTCGAAAAGGACGAGTTGAGTGGCATTTACAAGGTGAGCTGCCCGGAATGCCCCAGCATATACATTGGGCAAACAAAAAGGCTGGCAAAAACGAGGTTCGAGGAGCATAAAAGGGAATTTGAAAAATGGAGGAAAGATGACGTCCGTCATATAAAGTCCATGGTGGCGAGACATATGATTAACCATGGACATACAATAACATTCAACAACGTTGAAGTCGTTAAGCGAGTGCGTAAAGCCCACCTATTGGATGCAGCCGAAAGCATGTGGATATTGAAGGAAGACAAGGACAATAGGATGAATCACGACGAAGGCAACTGTGCATCGAGCCTGGTGAGAGCGCTTAGTGGTCGAGTAGGATACAATTAGGATATAGAAAGTAGGTTAAAAAACTTAGGGGTATATAAATAGTCGTAGACCAGGTATAAGAAACAAATTGTGATTCGCACTGAGGAAGAAGGCACGTAGCCCTCGAAACAATTATATGCGATAAAAAATAAATATTTACAGTATAAGGAACAACACAGTTTTTTTCTTCTCTTAAACCAACTGTAAAAACGAAAAATGGACAATTAAATTGATGTTTGTGAAACTTTTGCGCAATATCGTTTCGCAGTGCCGATGCAGTTACGCGAGGATTAGCTTTCACAGATTGGATAATACTGCGTGTTTCTCTTGTTGATAGCTTTGGTGGCCGTCCTGATTTGGGCTTTGATGCTAATACTCTTGTTTATTTGTAGTAGTTAACAACTCTTTGGATGGAGGAATGTGTTCTTTCGAAGATTTGGCCTATTTCGCGATATGTTTTTTCCTTTTCGCCATAGGTCAACTATTCTTTTTCGCTCGCTAGTATTAATCTCGCTTCTTTTGGCTGCCATGATGAAACTAACAACTTTTAACACGCGACACCACCTTGTCAGCACGCTTGCTTGAACACAATGCGCTACTGAAACTTCAAAGTAGTAAACAAAGCAAAGGTTTGGTATCAAAAACTCGGGAATTCCCCTTTTTATATATTGTATGCAGACTTTTTCTGGCATACTCAGCGTTGATTTTTCAGAAATTTAATTTTTATAACTATTGGGTTAAACTTATATTCATGAAGTGCATCTATCAAGATAGTGAAAACAATATTGTATAAATAAAAAATAGATATAAATAAAAAAACAACTTTTGTATTTGGTTTTTCATAACAAAATAAAATTTTTACTTCATGTACGCAGACTTTTTCTGCTAAGTGTATATAATTAAACGGCTAACATGAATTTTGTGGTACCATTTTAGCAGTTGTTTCTGGACCGATTTTCATAAAAAATACATCAATGGAAAGAGAATATCCTGTGAATGTGCAGAATTGTATTTTTTGTGAAAATCTGTTTGGAAAATATAGAGAGAAAAATAGAAAATAGATTTGCTTACTAATACATACACAACGTTGAACGTTCACACAGCGATAAATACGAATGGTATACTAACCTTCACTAACAAAATAGAAACCCTGATTTTCTACGGGTTGTGTAGTGCATGCGGTGGTAATTCGCCCTTGCACGCGGGAGTCCCAGGTTCGTATCTAGGAGTGTTCCAAGTGTTTTAGTTTCTTTTTTGGAAGCTAATTAAATCATCAAATTTCATTTTCACTTTACATCTTTACACCGTTCATGTGTATTGTTTTTAACCCTTCACTGGTTCGGTGTTGTGTGATAGCTTTCTCTCTATGGACCATTTGTGTATATTGTATTTAGCGTCGCCGTTCATTATGTAAATGTATACGCACATTTCATCACTATTTGGTTATATTTTTTTAGTTTGGTTTGCTGAAGGTCGTCTAACATTCCACGAAAAAGCGTTTTCAGTTGAAGAAAACTTTCAAGATTTAAAAACGATGTTTGATTTTCCTAACATTACAGTAGAATCTCGAAAAAGTTAACCGAAATGTCCCAAGGGTAATAAACTTTTTCGAATTATTAACTTTTCTAAGTGGTTTTCAAAATTGAAAAAAATACAATAATAAGTATAGATTTTTCGTAAATAACACGCTAAATTTATCTCAATGACTTGGTTTTCATCATTACAAAAAAAATTTGTACCGGCTGGTTTATGGTTCTCAGTCACTCTTGATCATGTTCGTGCGATATATTAATTAATTTTTGTGGAGTCGTTTGAAGAAGCAGTCGAGACTTGTTTGTTTCTTTTCTTATGTGTAATAGCTCTTGATCATTTTCGTACGCATATGGACAAGGTCTGCCACCTGATTTGCATCGTTATTGTTTACAAACAATTTTATCAAGATATTGATGCTTTCAACTGCTTTCGAGAAGCTCACTTTTGGTTGTTGAATATCTTCCTCGATAATTGACCCGTCGTTATCATTATCGGAAACTTCGAAATCATCGTCATCTTCCGCAATTTGAGCCTTGTTCCAATTTTCAATGACATCAATGCTGAAGTCAACATTATCACCCAACTTCGACAACAACAATTGAACTTCTCGAAGTGTATCGTCGTAAGCACTATTTGATTTAATCAATTTAGACAACGGAATGTCGTCTTCACTATCGTATTGATAGGAGCCAAATTGCCCCTTTAGTGACCGAAAAAAGCGGTTGGTTTGAAAAATTCATACGCTCAGAAAAGTTAACTGAAAAGTTAACTTTTCAGAGCGGCACGTGGAAGCTGAAATTCGGTTAACTTAACCGAGCGATTAACTTTTACGAGAGTTAACTTTTTCGAGATTCTACTGTATTTACACAAACCTGTTTGGTAGATCTCAAGAATGTGAAAATCGAATGATGACATGCGCAAAACGCTTAGCATTATTATATGTACGTTCGAGACGATTTGAAGCGCCAATAATTGAATAATAATTTTTAAACGTTGTTAAAATGCATAAACATTATTTATTCACAATAGAAAAACAAATTTAGCTTCCCGTTTTATTATGTTGATTGATGATTTAAGTTAAATTCAAAAACTTTTTTCCAAAATGCACAGGTACTTGAAACGCATGTTAAAAAAATACAACATCGAAGTGGTACCAAAGAGCGGTATTCAAATAAAAAATAGCAAAAAGACAAATTAGAAGGAAGAGAAAAAAGTGGCATATACCAGATTACGTGCGGGAATTGCCAGCATATCTACATTGGGCAGACGAAGAGGCTTGCGATCCCGAGGTTCGAAGAACACATGAAAGAGGCAGCATTATCCAGAAGGGGAAGGATTAATACGGTACGATCATCGGTAGCAAAACATATGTTAGATACATCATAAGATAGAAATAGAAACCCCTAAAGTAATAAAACAGGTAAGGGAAGTCAGTGAGTTAGACATAAGGAAAACTATAGAGATAAGTAGAGTACCTGTAGGGATTAGAATGAATAATGACTTAGGAAATGGATCCATTAAGCTGATTACATTTTTCGATGAAAATATAAAACGTTAGTGATTAAAATAGAAACACAGAACTTAGGGAATTAGTAATACACTGTACATCTGGTTTAATAGTTTAAATACACTTTTTTAAGGAAATGTTGGAAAAAGGTTTTTGAATTTAATTTAAATTTGTGAAAGCGTGAAAATAAGGGTTCTAACTGAGATTGATGATTATTCGATCGAATTTCTAGAGTCAGTTATAATAAAATCATCATTGTACTCGATTTTTGAGTGCTGGGTTCTGCTAGTGATTATTAATCTCACTCATGTAAAATTGCAAACTAGTACGAATACAATGTATATATATAGCATTTATAGAAATTCTCTACCCAACTATCACAAGTGGTCATCACTCGACAAAATCTAGTTCAGTTGGCGTAGAAAAAACAAAAACCGCATTCAATAACCTTCCAATTTCAATAAGAATAGAAAACAGCCACTTGCGTAAAAAGGATTTGCTACAGGGTCCCCTTCTAATTGCTTCGCGTGGAGATTCAATCCTACCAAAAGACTTACTTAGTCCATAGGCGGATGCTCAATAGTATGATACGTGTAATATAAACTCGGTGCGCTTACTGTTATTAATTTAATCATTATTTTTATGTAAACTTTTACATTGTATTATTGTTGATAGTTTTAATATTTTTAATGTTTATGTAGATATAATTGGGGACAACTGCCCATGTGGACCCCTATGTGGTCGTCAAGGATCAAACTTCACAGCTTTTTTTCGGCAGTGATACGCATAAAACGTCAGCTAGTTAATTTGTTAGATACAGGAAATCTCAAGTTTCCTTTGCAAAACAGAAAAGTGCTATGATATGTACCTACTTTTATTAAAAATGATGAAGAATGGAAAAACAGTGCTCGATTTTAATTGACTCAAACTCCAAGCCAGACTCATTTTAACAAATAAGGAAAGCTTAAAAAAATACTTTAACTTAAGACAAAAGGCAAAGAGATGATATGAGTCGTAAAAATAAATCTATAACAAAAGATACGCCACATATTAATTATCATAAATGGTCAGATTAACAGTTTTCTTAAGAATGATACATCATTTACCATTGAATATTTATGAATATTTATTACGTATATCACATTTTTGGGCAAATTCAGGTGTGACAAAAGTCTGCTACTTCACCCATTTCTTTTCGTCATTTTCAATCATAAAATAATGTTACAGTATGCTGTTGGAAGTTTAACTTTATACAATTTTTTAAGTAGATTTTCCCGAAATTCAACTCCAACCTTTTAGTTTCCCTGATGAAATCGAATTCCTTTTTCGTATTCATTTACCTCCATTCTTGTCATCTTAAAATAGAAGGGGTGCCTGGAGCTGCAGAAAATTGAGCATAGGCTTCCAGTAAAACGCACGATACATTGCTTTTGTTTGCCTACGAAAATGCTCCGTGAGTATTTGCACTGTGGCTTGCCACCTGAAGCCGATTATTTAGCTTTAAACTGCCTTTTTCACGCATTTTAATTTCCACTTGAGTACAGCGTTTAAAACAAACAATACCTAATAATAGTTGTGACAGTGATAGTGCACCGTGTCGGTAAAAGATGGCGATGGAAAGATGAATACGCATACCAAACACCAAACAAGTCATTAGGCGGATCTTTTATTTAGTCTAAGAAAATCGTATTATCTAAATATTTTATGGATTTATTTAGGTGAAGGTAATTGAATCATTTAGCTATGGGTTATAATTATGATCAGTTAATGATCGTTGTGACGAATTCCGAAGTAAATAAAACACGAACTTTCAATTTTCTCCGACTTTATTTCTTGAGTTCCAAATCCTAACTAACTAAACTAATCTAAAACTATGGACCTCTTACAATTATTTTCTGGACTATTTGAAGCGTACGGAATGTTTTGTAAACATTTCGTATCGCTTGAGACGAAATTTAAAACCAAGCGATAATTTGCTGGCGTCGTCGTCGATATTATCTGGAAATGCAATTTGCTTGAAGAGCAATGTTTACTTTAAATAATAAGAGCTGAGACTTGATATTGGCTTTGGACTTGATGGTGCTATAACTATTAATTTGAAGCGTACGAAATGTTTATAAACATTTTGTATCGCTTCGAACGAAATTGAAAACCAAGTAATAACTTCCTCGTATCATAGTTCCAATTGTCAAATAACTCAATCTGCTTTAATAGCAATGTTTACTTTAAATAATATGAGCTGAGACTTGATATTGGCTATGGACTTGATGCTGCCATAACTCCTCCATTTTCAGAGTGAAAATTGACCTCAATTTTTATTTTACGCGTTTCTGAGTTGCGTTTTGATTTACAAATGCAATAAATGATAATAAAATTGGTTAAAATTTTCTCTAATATTAATCTTTTTAATTTGGTGGAAATTTATGAGTTTGTCATATTGAAATATACATAGCTACTCTACAGTTAGCATGTTTATAGTTTTTTTATAGCTAATTTTGGTAGATGGTAAAAGGATATGAGAATTATACAATTTTTGGTGGTTTTCAAACACTAATTTGTTTATTGCTATGAACTAAACATTACATTTTTCATACTTTAAGTCTCCATGTTTTGGGAGTACAGCGTGTTTGTTTTCGATTGGTGAATTGCAAATATAAATGATATTTAAATTTTAGCTATTTACAAAATTGATTACAGCTGGTAAAATTTCAATGATCTTGAAATCCTCGTTTATAAATTTTGTGCAATTTTGCGATTAAAAAAAAAACATGAATTATTTTTTTAAAATAATGAGGTCCTAAGTGTATTCCATCATCGAAAAATGTATCTATTAAGAAATTCTGTTGTTGACATTAATATTCTTTAATTTTCTCAGTATTTTTTTTGTTTGTTTATTAAACGTACATCATATTCTAAATTTCTTACGTATTATCTCACATGCCGGTATATTTTTTTTTATACAAAAATCTTTAAGTTCATTAACATACTTAGTCATTTTATTGAAATTTTCGGATGCTTCTTCTATGCATTGTTTAATTTCTTCATTAAACTTATTATTTTATTCGCCTATTGCACGCTCATTGATTATTCAACTATTTTGATTACTTTCAAGTTTTCTATGGCATTGAAAATTATTTCGCGGTATTCGTTATCAATAACGCCATGAAAGAGCAAAAAATGTTTTTAAAAAAAAATATTTTTAATTTGGATTTTTTTTATTGGATTGATGGCTAAGAGTTTTCCATTTCATGTTTAATTAGTAAAAAAAATGTTTATTAGTATTTGGGTGATCGAAATAATTGTTAACGAGCTGAAAATTCTATACAATAAGTATAAGCTACTTCATATTCGGATATGTTGATATTATGTATTAGATAAGTTTTATATGATTTGAAATTAGTCTTCTTAGTTTTGACAAAGGTTAAATCGATCACTTCCCTTTGCTGCGGTTGTTAAGACTGCTAATATTTGAAAATGCATCTCTAGAATGAGATGGGACTTGTTCGTTATTTTGATATTTCTTCCTTTTCAGATGTAATTTCTGTGATAATTTCTTAAACGCATATCGGTAGTTTTGTATTTAACGCGAGGTTTAAGTTTATGAGGTTTAACTTTAATATAGTCAGGATTTATTTCTTCTGATTTTCGATTTGCATTCCGACATTGTACCATTTTTGTTTTGTAATCTTGTAGATTTTTATAAATTAAACAGTTGTTAACTCGATTATGGTGAACGTTTATTGGAGATTGTTTTGTTGCTGTATGTTGTGTTGTGTTATAAATTCGCAACACTTCTGAAATGGGGTTGTATAGTTTTAAATCTTCTTCTACTTCCTGTCTTAGATAAAATATTCTTAAATTTTCATTTAAAGTTTTGTGAAACACTTCTATGTCCGAATTTCCAGTTTTGTGCAAAGAAGAGCAAAAATGATAGCTTATATTGTTTTGTTCAAACCAATCTTTCGTTTTCTGACAGTTAATTGCACTTTCATTATCCGTTACTAACATACTAACGTAACATTTGGATTATCTCTTTTCCATTTTATATAGGCATCTTGGAAATCTTTCCAAATTTGTATATCTGTTATGTATATTCCTACATTTCCCATTCGAGAAGTATGATTTTTCAAAATATACTCGTATGTTTTTTCATTTGGTGAATGGTACGTTAATATTATTCTTTTCTTATTATTGCGGAGTTTAATTATTTTTGCTGAATTTGTTTTCGTTTTTTTTTTCAAAATTATTTGAGTTTGGAAAACATTTAAAGGTTTTTCAGATATAAAAATTTATTCGGTGTTGTCTTCCTGCGCCGTATGTTGTGTAGCATGATCTGAACTAATTTTATTTTCATTATTTATTATTTCGCTATCTAAATGATGAATTTCAACTCTGGATAATGCATCTGCTACTTTGTTTTCTTTTCCGGGTATGTATTCGATATCAAAATTATATTCTTCTAATTTCAGTTTCCAACGTTGCAATTTTTGATTTGGCTCTTTTAAATTTGATAAATATTTAAGTGGTTTGTGATCAGTTTCCAGTTTGAATTTCACACCATACAGGTAAGGCCTGAAATATTTGGTAGCCCATATTATAGCCAAAAGCTCTTTTTCTATAGTCGAATATTTCACTTCGCTTTCACAAAGTATGTCCTTGTTGGGACAAAACTGCACCGATCGCAAATTGCGATGCGTCAGTAATAAGTGTGAATTGTTTTGTGAAATCTGGGTATTTTAGTATTGGTTCCACTTGTAAATACGACTTTAATCTAATAAATGCGTCTATGTATTGTTTATTTGATATGTCGATTTTCATATTTTTCTTTAAGTACTCGGTCATTGGTTTCGCGATTTTCGCGTAGTCTTTTACGAATTTCCTGTAAAATCCTGTTAATCCTAAAAATGACCTAATTTCCTTTTGTGTTTTTGGTATTGGAAATTTCTTTATAGCCATTAATTTATTTGGATTTGGCTTGACTCCTTCTGTAGTAACAACGTGTCCAAGAAACTCTGTTTCTTTCTTCAAAAATTCACATTTGTCCAATTGTATTTTCAAATTGGCTTTATCAAGAACAGATAAAATGATTTTCAAAGAATTAATATGTTCATCAAGCGAAGTACTAAAGATTATGATGTCATCCATGTACACACAACAAATTTTGTTGATGTGTTCTGATAGAACATCGTTCATGAGTCTCTGAAATGTACTTGGAGCATTTTTCAGCCCGAATGGCATTCTGAGGAACTCGTAATGACCATTTTCCGTCGAAAATGCTGTTTTGTGTTGGTCTTCACTACTAATCTCTATCTGGTGAAAACCCTTCGCAAGGTCGATAGTTGAAAAATATTGGCATTTGCCCAGTTTGTCTAAAATTTCATTTATGATGGGTATCGGGAATTTATCATCTTTTGTTACATTATTTAACTTTCGGTAGTCAATAACTATGCGAAATTTTTGTTTACCACTTGCATCTACTTTTTTTGGCACCACCCATAGTGGTGAATTAAAAGGGGAATCAGATTTCCGAATTATTCTTTGCTCTAGCATTTCCTGTATTTGCTTATTCACTTCCTCACGATATGCAATGAGATACCGATAACTTTGCGTATAAATTGGGTTGGACTCTGTTAAGTTTAATTTATGTTTTATTTTATTAGTAAAAGTGAAAATTTGGTTGTCGTTATAGGAAACACGTTTTAACAAATGAGCAATTTTAAGGAATTTCGTTTTTTCTTCATTATTAAGATGATCGATTCTAAATTGTTTCGTTAGTTCATATTCTGGCATTTCTTTTCTCATTGCGAATATTTCTTCCGGAATATTATAATTAAAATTGAAAGGTAAAACTTGTTTGTTAACTGTGACTGTTAAAGTGGAATAATCGATTACTGCGGAATTTTCTGTTAATATATCGTTTCCGATAATGCCATCGTAATGTGATTCAAAGTTTGTAATTAGGAACTCAACAGGCTTGCGCATATTCAGGTTTTTGAAAGCAGATACCAAAATTTTAGAATTTATTATTGAAATTCCATGTATAGTTTTTATTGTAACAGCGGATTCTTTAACAATTCCTCTGCAGTTTTTAGGAATGAACTTTTCATTTATGATGCTATAAGATGCACCCGAGTCAATTAAAAATTTTAGGTTCTGGTTACCTAGTGTCGTTAAATTAATGCAAGGTAAATCTGTTCCGAGGCTAGTATTCAAAAATTTGCGATATCATATTCAGTGTTGGAATTTTGGGAATTACGTTGCGTGGAACGAGCATTAGTAACATTCTGATTTCTCCTTCCATCGCTAGGAAAATCGTTGACCTCAACGATATTATTATGGCGATAAACTTGAGACTGGTCAATTTCCATAGGTTCGACAGGAAGTTGACGATTAAAATTTTGAGTTATATTTGATTGGTAATTACGATTACCATAATAAGGTTGTTTATAATCTCTATTCAATGATCTAGGATTATTAAAATAATTAGCGTTTTGATCATTTATATTATTGTTGAAGCGATTATTTTGGTAGGAGTGATTTTTGAAGTTGTACGACCGATTTTGCGTATGAAGATAATAATTGTTGTAATTTGGATTATTGGTAACTTTTCTATTGTTAACATTAGAGTTCCTACAATTGGTTTGGTTATTGGAATATTTGATTTTAGATTTGGAAACTCTCAAAATGAAGATAGCCAGCTTCCACTAGTGTAGAAAAAGCTTTGTCTATTGAGTTAGGATTTTGGGCTGCGATTATACCTCTTAACGGTTTGGGAAGATTATCACGAAATACATTCAATGCCATATTATTATTCGTATTTATTATTTCACTTTGTTGAGTCACATCCGAAATTTCACTTTTTATTTTGTTATTCAAATGATAACAACATTTCATTATATAATCGTAATACTGAGTTAAATTTGTAAACTAAGCATTTATTAGATTTTGATATAATTGACTCCTACTTCGAGGATCATCAAAAAATTGTTTTAATAAACTTTTTATTGAGCTCCAATTTGTTGATTGATGAGCGTCAATCCTTTCTTTCGCTTTTCCCGTTATTTTTGCCCTGACCAGGTTTTGAATAGCTATTTGGATAGGTTGCTCCAAAGATTCAATAATAGGAGCAATACTTTCCACTATTAAAATAAAATTGTGTAGCTCCTGTCGATTTCCATCGAAGGATGGTAGTGCGTTCAGGAGACTAAAAGCCCGTTTCTCGTTTTGTGCGCGGACCAGGTGAGCTTCCTCGGCCATGTTGATAGTCAAAGTTTTGTTACTTACTTCCTGTTCCGAGTCTGAAGAGCTGCTGCTGTGTCTGCCTGTGCCAACCTTTGTCATCAATTTCGGGGGTTAAAGATAATTGATGATTGATCCAGTGATTCCAATGTTCCAGGCTCCAATCACTCTCTGCAAATATTTCGTTGTGGTGCGGAGTTGTCCTAGCTGTTTGGGAATCAATCTCACAGTCTGCTTTTTGTTGGCACGAGATTCACTCGGAAATTCACTTCAAAATTCTTTTCGAAATTCGAATTACGAAACTTCTAGTTTTGCGATACTTTGCGTTTTGTGTTTGCGAACCGACTGCGCCAATTATGATCAGTTAATGATTGTTGTGACGAATTCCGAAGTAAATAAAACACGAACTTTCAATTTTCTCCGACTTTATTTCTTGAGTTCCAAATCCTAACTAACTAAACTAATCTAAAACTATGGACCTCTTACAATTATTTTCTGGACTATTTGAAGCGTACGGAATGTTTTGTAAACATTTCGTATCGCTTGAGACGAAATTTAAAACCAAGCGATAATTTGCTGGCGTCGTCGTCGATATTATCTGGAAATGCAATTTGCTTGAAGAGCAATGTTTACTTTAAATAATAAGAGCTGAGACTTGATATTGGCTTTGGACTTGATGGTGCTATAACTATTAATTTGAAGCGTACGAAATGTTTATAAACATTTTGTATCGCTTCGAACGAAATTGAAAACCAAGTAATAACTTCCTCGTATCATAGTTCCAATTGTCAAATAACTCAATCTGCTTTAGTAGCAATGTTTACTTTAAATAATATGAGCTGAGACTTGATATTGGCTATGGACTTGATGCTGCCATAACTCTATGTTTATTTATGATAAAAAATTGAATTACATAATTATTGATTGAATTGACTAAAGTAGAAGATATTGGCATAAGTTAGATGAGTAGAAAGTAGTGTTGTTGTAAAACAAGCATTACACGAAGAAAATATTTGCTATATTTGGTACCTAATTTATTTGCGCAAATTTTTATTTTGAGCAAATATATTTGCTATGACATTACACTGTAGCAAATATTTGCTCCAAACCTGTTTGCTAAACCGGTAGCAAAGTCTCTTTGCTCATTTTGTAGCAAATATATTTGCTATGCCATTACACGAAGGAAATAATTTTTAGAAAATAAACTGCGTAGCAAATATAGCAAACCAATATTTTATTTGCTGTACTGCATCTGTCATTGACAAACATTTTTTCTTCGTTTTGGTTCAAAAATAACAGTGATATGTGTTTTGTGTGCAAAAACTCCGCGAAAAATTTGTTCTGAAGTAAAAATGACTGATTCCGAGGAAGAATATGCGTTGTTGGTTTGTATTTTTGGCAAGCCGCTCAATTTCTTATCAACAATCAAGAAAATGATAAGAATCAAACGTTTCGTCGAAGGCGTACTATGTGGGTACGCGACTGGGTGAGACGGTGCAATGAACTTGGTTGTTATAGTCAAATTCTTCAAGAGCTAGAGAACGAGGTGCCACATTTGTACAAAAACTTTCTTCGCATGAACATTGCTGACTTCAACAATCTTTTGGAAATGGTGTCTCAGTTGATTAAAAAAGAGGACTCAAACATGCGAGAAGGCATTTCACCTGGAGAACGTCTTGCTCTCACATTGAGTTTTCTCGCTACAGGTGACAGCTTCATGTCTCTACAATATCTTTTTCGAATTCCACAAACAACTATATCGAGTATTGTTCCTGAAGTTTGTGACGCAATATACAAAGTTCTTCTGCCTGACTTCATGAAGGTAATTTGCCCTCATTTCTTCAATCAGCTCAGCAATTGAAAAGCTCGTATTTCAGTTTCCATCGACTGTGGAAAATTGGATTGAATTGGCTTGCGACTTCAATGATAGGTGGAATTTCCCGCATTGCATTGGCGCTGTTGATGGTAAACACATCGTAATGAACGCCTCAGCACATTCAGGAAGTGTTTACTTCAATTATAAAGGTATCAAGTCATTTCGATACAATGGAAAAACAGATTCTATATAAATAGTTATTTTTCTGAAGGTACACATAGTATTGTGCTGATGGGGATTGCGGATGCAAAATATAAGTTCACCTATATTGATGTTGGAGCGAGCGGGCGAATATCAGACGGTGGTGTTTTCAACCGTACATCATTTTTCACATCACTCACTAACGATAAATTACATTTGCCAGCACTTGATAAATTGCCTGGACGAAATGAACCAATTCCCTATTTCCTTGTTGCCGATGATTCATTTGCATTGAGCAACAATTTAATGAAGCCATATGCAAAACGAGATTTAAGTGGACTCGAACGAATTTTCAATTATCGCTTATGGCGTGCAAGACGCATAGTAGAGAATGCATTTGACATTTTAGCAAGTCGTTTTCGTGTGTTCGGAAAACTGATTCATCTTGGTCCAGAGAAGGCACGAAAAATCACAATTGCTTGCTGTGCTCTCCACAACTACCTCATAATGCGAAACAGTATTTATTTTAATCCTACGTTGGTCGATCGCTACGACGATAAAGGAAATGTTGTGGATGGTGATTGGCGTAGAGATATCAATACAGAAAATAATTTTTACCTACTCCAAGCGCATCGCACCTTCATCAGCAATAGAGGAACACAAATACGTGACGAACTGTCTCAATATTTCGTTCAGGAAGGAGAAGTCAGTTTCAATACGGTCGTATTTGAATAAAATTATGAATTTTCGTTAATGTTTTATTCATTACTTACTTTATTGATTATAAATAATGAAAAATAAGGATTTCAAATCCAAACGCTATGATGATTTATTGATTTGGTGGTGGTTATTGTTGTTGTTTTGATTGTTGTGGTGGTGGAATTTGAGTCAACAACATTGCGCTCTCATCAAAATCATAAACTTGGCTGGTGGCCTGGTATTCGGCTTCAATGCAATCCATTAAAAAGCGTGCCACTTTGAAAAGAACTCGTTGTGCCAAACTTAGATCAGGAATAGAACGAAGTTCTGTCGCAACATATTTTCCGAATGCATCGAATTCATCTTCACGCTTTTTCCGTTGCTCTTTTAACTGATTGACTGCATTCTTCATTCCTTCAGCTACGATGTGCGCTGCTGATGACAAAGTTGTTGTAGTTGTGAACGATGATTGCGATAGTCGTCTACGCTTCAATGGTGTTGGACTACTTGTCGAGCTTCGATCGATTGGAGAATCGAGCGATCTTTCATCGGCATTTGTCTTTGGTTAATGAACATAAGACACATTAAATACGATAGCCACAATGAATACGATTAATAAGATAAACACATACCAAATTTAAAACCGTGATAGCAGTTTGTTCTTCTTCAACGCGGCCGACAAAACTCATGGCTTTGTAGAATTTCCATTTGACTGATTCATTTGCGCCTTGGTCGGATTTTGTTTTTCTATATTTTGCGAAATAACTACGATATTGGATGCGCATGTTCGACCATTTTGCCATGAGCTCGGTGTCGGTGAATTCTTCATCGAATTCGGCTTCGGAAATTCGCTTCCATGCAGACTGTCGCTCGATTTTGTTGCGATACTTCAAATTTTTTGAATTCCACAGCATTGGCACACATTCCACACATGCAATCAGTTTGAACATCTCAATGTCAGAGCACTCGGAACATACTTTTGGTTTCACTTGAACTTGATCCATATGTCGGATCTTCATCATCATCAATGACTTCCAAATCTAAATATTCATCAATCATCTTTTTTGTCTGCAAAATTGCAATAAAATTGAAAACTAAAATCAAATAAACTAAAATCACAATAAATTTTACCAGAAATATGATGAAAAACTGTACTGGAAAACGAATCACGTTTTGATGGCGACTTTCACAACAAAAGTGCCATTTCAAATGGCAATTATTTGCTATTCTTTGCTAATACCAAATGTCGGTATGAGCAAAGAAAATATCTGAGCAAATATTTGCTCACTGGTGGAGCCACTAGAAAATAACTACATTACACGAAGCAAATATTTGCACCTTTTTGGGTTTAGCAAACACGACAGCAAATATTTTCCAGCAAAAAATTAAAGCAAATATTTCATTATTACACAGATAAGCAAATATTTGCTTTAATTTTTAGCAAATATTTGCTTCGTGTAATGCTTGCTTAAGTTTTTAACTGTGCCTTGCTGTTGTATAGATTACATATCCAGATGGCAATCGAAAGCCAACATTTTTATTCCCATGTTTACGCAGCTGCACAAACATCATGATAGTTCTGAAAGTCTTGGGAATATCTTCTCACGGTATAAAACGATGAGTCAGCAAACCGAGACAATATAAGTCGAGATTAGAGAATAAGTAAGAAGAGTAGTAAGACATACATCAGTGAAACAACATCATGTTATAATCATTTGATAAAACAAGCTGTGACGTGCGACCCATGAGGTCCACACGGTCAACTTCCCAGTAATATCTAAAAAGATAATAAAAATATTAAACACAATAATTATATTGGAAATAATACTACTTCAAATAATAAAAATGTACTTCTCATAAAAATTATTGGAATGACTTAATATTAATCATAACATCTACGCGAGCGTCAATTAATTACGTAAGGATTTTGGTGCATTGGTTTGATTGATTATTCACGCGGATCAATCGGAGGGGGGACAGGTTACAAAGCAGTTTTTTCACTAAAGTTAAAACATCGTGCTGTGAAGACTATTGCAAATCTGCACAAATTTTGCAAATATTAATAAACTTTGATTGACTTTTCAACAATGTCTTAAGAATAAGAGATTTAAGGTATTATGATTCGAATGAACCCTTTCACATGGTGACTTTGAATGATTTTTTATTTTTAATTTAATTTCTTTTGTAATCATGAGAAAAGTTTTTGCTGGTTCCTCTACAAAAATTGATAAAATTTTATAAATTCTACAAACATTTATTATTAAGATGTGCAACTCAGGTTAAAAATGAATTTTCTTATGGAAAAAAACACTACTTTTCCAATTTTTTTTAATAAATTAAAAAAAACACTTTAACGGTTTTTTAAAATATAAAAACATCATAAAAATGATAATACGCGTCAATTGACACCTTTTATGATGGAAACATTATATTTCGTTCTCGACATATAATGAATGACGTAAATGATCTTGAACGTTTAATGATTTTTTATTTTTTTTATTTCATTTTTGTTTTGTAATCATGAAAAAAACTTTTGCTGGTTTTTTCACAAAAACTATTTGGAGGATGTAAATCGTATGAACATTGATTACTTAGGTTTGAAAATCAAGTTAAAAATTTTGTGTTCTTGAAAAAAAAACTAATTTTTTGCACTTTTTTAAAAAAATTAAAAAACGGCTCCAAGAATTTTTTTTAAAAATTTGACAGAATAACATAAATGTCAATACACGTCGATTGACACCCAGTTCAAAAAATTTTACGTTTGGTTCGCGAGATATAACGCATGACAGAAATGACCTCAAAACGGGCAAAACAACAACCCCCCCCTCCAGACCGAAGTTTCCCTAAAACTAATCAGCTCTTAAGATTGGAAAGACGCTTCGATTGACACTGCAACGAAGTCGATACGACTTGGTTTACGTGAGTTATGCTCGTAGAAAAAAGTGTCCACAAACGTACATACGTACGTACATACACACACACACACACACACATATATATCTCCCTTTCTAAAAACACTTAATATATACTCTATATAATGTTGAAAATTTCAATTTCGATTTTCGAGGCGATTACAAGAACTTCCCATATACTGGGAAGTTAACATAAATATTATATAATATTGAAAATATTAAACACAAAAATATTTATGAAAATAATCCTACTTTAAATAATAATAATGAGAGGTACTCATAACAGTAATTGAAATATCAATCATATTATCTACTGAAGCGTCCATTGATTACGTAAGACTCCTGGTGGTTGGGGGTGGATTGGTTTGATTGAATATTCACGCGGATGAATCGGAGGGGGTAGGCTACAAATCCTTTTCTATGTGATTTGTTATTTTTATATCGATGCTTGGAGGACGCTAGCAAAAATTATCGTAGTTTTTGAGAGATTTTCTCGCGTATTGGCCATTTTGAATAATTTTATTCAAAATTACCATGAGTTCGGCATAATCATTGAATTTGTATTTTTTTACGATTTTACATCAATGAGACTAATAATTATTTTTTATTTTCAGTTGAACTTGAAAAACATTGAATATGCAGTCAATAATCAGTTTGCATGTAAAAAGTAAAATGTTTTACACATAATAATGGAGGAAGTAATTGAAATCTTACTAAGGAATAAATCGAATAAAAATTATTATTTATCATTTGATAAAAGCTTTTTGAAGCATATGATCTTGCATTGACTACAAAACATTTTACCATTCAAAGTATTGATTACCACAAATGCAAATTTGATTGAAATTTTGTTGGTTTTTAAAATTTAAGCATTTTTTTTTATTAAAATTAAACCACTTTGAAAACTATGCAAAATCTGCTCAAATTATGCAAATATTAATAAACTTTGATTGACTTTACAACAAAGTCATCAGAATATAAGAGATAAGATATTATTCGTATGAACCCTGTTCACATATAAACTTTGAATGATTTTTAATTTTTAATATAGTTTTTTTCACAATTGTAGTTATAAGTTTTGCTGGTTTCTCTTCGAGAACTGAGAGAAATGTATAAATTTTGTGAACATTTATTACTGAGCTGTGCAAATCAGGTTACAAATTTATTTTTTAGGAAAAAAACTCAAATTTTTCGCATTTTCTTTTATTAAATTAAAAATTGGCGGAAACAATTTTTTGAAAGTTACCAACATCACAAAAATGTTAATACACGTCGACTGACACCTTAATGATGCAAATATCATTTTTTCTTCGTGAGATATAGTAATGATAAAAAGGACCTTCAAAATCATGTTAACTTTTAATGATTTTTTATTTTTAATTTCATTTTTTACGTGATCATGAGAAAAAAATTTGCTGATTTTTTTACATAAACTTTTTGGAGTATATGAATTTGATAGACATTGATCACTGTATTTTGCAAAACAGGTTAAAAATTTATTGATAATTGAAAAAAGCCTAATTTTTTCTAAAGTTTTTTAATACATTAAAAAACGGCTGCAACGATTTGTTTTAAAATTTGATAGAATCACATAAATGTCAATACGTGTCGATTGACACTGCAAAATGCAAATCGTATGTTTGGTTCACGAGATATAGTGGATGATAGCAATGATCTGCAAAGCGTCAAAACAATAAACCCTTTCGCCCGAAGTGTCCTAAAAACTAATCAGCCCTTAAGATTGCAAAGACGCTTTGATCAACATCTCAACAAATTCAATACGACTTTCTTTACGTGAGTGATGCTCGTAGAAATAACTGTCCAGAAAGACACATAAATCCGGTTATCATTACCTCCCGGTTAAGGACCTAAATCGGTTCCTAATTGATCGGTCGAGACCTTTGGGTGCCGGTCAGCCCGTTGGAGACGGGTCATGGGCGCCACTTGCCCACACCAATGCTCTCTTGAGCCGTCGGACGAGAATCGGACTCCCCTATGTTCCTCCGAAGTTTGTTCCCGGCCCGAAACATCACAAAAAACAACGATATCCAAACTCACGGCTTTTATTATAAACGACTGGGAAATTCTTCGTATATCTGATAGGCACAATATAGATTGTTTTCACACCGCGTGTTCCTAGCCTCCACTCAATCACTTTGACAGTCCTACAAGCTATCATGTTCCGGAGATACTGTCTATGCTAACCTATGCTAACGCTGCGCCGGGGGCCTTCTCAACCACAGTGTATACAATATACAGTGGGAAAACTCTAGGTGGGGAAATGAAATACACTGAGCTTTAAAACTTGATTTAACAGACCATTAAGAGAAATTTAACAGAGACCAAAGCGAAACCACTATAGGAAATACAGGTGTAAAGCATATGCTCGTGCTTGAAGCTTGGAGCTTTTGGTAGTTCCTCGGAGCTACCATGCGTTGAAAATTGATAGTCCACTTTTTACTCTAAGTTTATCGACTAGTGTATACATAGACTATGTCCTCAACGATGCGTCGCTTCTTCGAGCTGGAACTGGCTTCTTAGAGATTGGGAGCTTGCAGCGATGTCGTGTTGCTAGCTTCTTCGAAATCGGAAGCTTGCGGCGATGTCTTGTTGTTAGCTTCTTCGAGATCGGGAGCTTGTAGCGATCTCTTGTTGCTGGCTTCTTCCAAAATCTCCAAATGCCGCAATCGGTGTCGCTCACGCTTCGAGGGTACAGATCGCTTCCAAAGTGCAATGTGCCTGAAACCACTTAGACGGTTCCCGCAACCAACGGCAAACCCGACTCTTTGTTTGCGGCAGTTGGCCTCGGGTGAGGAAGTGGCTATGGGTCGCCGTTCGCGAGCGTTTCGTCTCGATCGAAGGGCAGCTTTACGTGGGTGGTGCGTTGGTTTGAGGCATGCCCCCAGGTGTTGGCCGAACTTCGCCGATTACTCTATCACTCGGCTTGACGCCAACCGCCAGAGTACATAACACAAGGCGGTTGCGTCGAGCCTCTTACCAAATATTTCGCAAGCTTAATTACATTAAACGAAACTAAACAAAAGAGTGGTGGCTCCTAATATACGTGAGTGGTGTGGTACCACGAATCGAACCGTGACAGTTTGTACACACAAACAAACGTACATCTATCATTCTAAAAACATTTTATGTATACTCTATAGACCTTAAAACGTAAAGAAATGTTGAAAATTTCAATTTTGATATTCGAGGCGATTACAAAAACTTCGCATTTACTGGGAAATTAATATATATATTTTTTTTTAAAAACTTAAAGTTTTTTCTCAGTGGCGCAATGAGTAGCATCCTGTTTTTACTTGCAGGATCCAATAAAAGAGATTGCGCGTTGTGTTTTCTAATCATAATTAATTAAACAACCAATCTGGTAAATTATTCTCGTCAGGAGGCACAAAAGTATTGAAAGCCTTTAAAACATTCTTGAGACTGGGAAGAGTCCTGTGCGGTAAATAATCATGCTCAACATAGCTAAAAATCAGTGAGCCCCATAAAGTAAAACCACTGACGAATAATCAAATTGTGAACCTCTACAGATCTATCGAAGGTCTATAAACTGGGCCCAACCAAAACATCTCATCTACTTATTAAAGTTACCAACACGAACTTCTCAACTTTGTACTACTGTCACGAAAAATCGGGGATAAATTTCTGAAGTTTTGGGGAAACATCATCACAACAGACGCAATGGACGCGGAAATTACAAACAGACTCATAGAAGTATTGGAATCACTGTCTTCTCTCAATACTCCTGCTACTCCACCTCCAAGCATGGTAGCCATGGGGATGGCGGAAATTAAATATTTGAAACCATTTGAAGAAGATGCTATCGATCTGGCCAACTGTATTCATGCGGTGGACACTCATATGAAAGCAAAAGCGGCATCCTTGAGCTCCGAGCTTTCACGAGTAGTGTTTAACAGAAAAATAATCGGTGGCGAAAATGATCTTCTCCTAAGAAAATAACCTGCAGATTGGGCAGCAGCAAGAATCCTCATAGTGCAACATTTTCGACCATCCGTGAACTACAAAGTAATCTAATGGAAAATTACAAACTTAAAAGTAAGTTCAATTGTAGATTCAATAGAAAACATTGTAAGAGGCATAAATGCTTTCGCGATTTAGGAAACAAATTCAAGTGATATTAAAAACAAATTCCATAACCTACTTATAAATCATGTTAAGCAATTAGTGTCAGGAAACCGGCCAATAGATGTAAAGGATATATTCAACCTCCGTACTTTTAAAATCATGCTATATTCAAATGTGGGATATGATCACAATAAGTTAATAAAATCCTTATGTTAAGTGATCACCGGCATAGCAAAAACTTTGTAAAACACAATTACACACATGACGACAGTAGACCGCAACCCAACAACAAACATTTTATTCGCAATAATGACAATAAATATAACAAAAATAGTCTTAATTCCGGACAATCTCAGAAAATTAACAATAACTTTGGTCAATGGGGACATAAAAATCATTATACGGGACAATATAGGCATAACAATCATATTAGTAATTGATTCCATCTTCATTAAATACTACGTGTTGTTTTTTTATAAAAGAAAAACTTCCTTTTAATTTTGTGCTTTGTGCGGCTTCATAATCGATTTTCGACCGTAATCGTTCGGTCTTCCTCAGCGATTAAATTTATTAGTGTTAAGTACTCTACTTATTTACTTATTTTACAAGGGATATAGTTAATAAGGATATGATTAAGAGGATATTTTCAAATTTTAACATTACAAGAGATATAATTAATGAGTGATATAATTGAGAGAATATTATTAAAAATGGAGATTCTTAAGAATGACTGATTAATTTAAAGAGCCATGAATTAACGTTGTCTTCATCATGATTCATTACGAGGTTTTTTTCCCTTTAACCGGCTAAGCTTCCTAAAGCATCTAGTTTCCGTGCGTCTCTCGCTTCCCTTATTGGTGCTACGTCATCCATAGTTATATCATGTCCTGTAGTCACGATGTAACCCGCCACAGCTGATTTAAAACTGCCTGTCATGCCTGTCTTCTTTGCAGCTTTCGCTTTACCTAAGTGTTCCTTCATCCTAGTACTCATGAGTCTCCTTGTCTGACCAATATATACCTCTTGGCAGGTGGGGCATTCAACCATATAGATTCCGGATTTTTCGTGTGGTTGTCGCTTATCTCGAGTCGATCCAAAGATGTGTTTGAGCTGGTTTCTGCCACTTGTTTCTATGAGCTGTATTGATTCATAGCCGTTTAGGTTCCTTTTTATTACGTTAGTGACACCTTCGTGGAAGACGATGGCCTTCCAAATCGTCCTTTCTGAGTCAGGGCTTAGTAAACTTGACGGTTCTTTCCTACGTCGTTTTTTTTTGATTTTTTCCGTCATTCTTCTGATTGTTGCTGGTTTAAAGCCATTTAAAATTGCAGTCTGGAGAGTATACTGCATTTCCTTCTTCTTGGCTTCCTCTTCAAGTGGCAAATCATACATGCGGTATATCATAGCTCTGTAGGGAGAAACTTTGATTCGTTGTGTGTGGTTCGAAATGTTTGGGATCGTTCTTTGCGTAATCGTTGCTTTCCGGTAGATACAAAAGCTTATGTCCCCCCTTCTACGTTGTACTAGCACATCCAAGAACGTCAGGTTTCCATCTATTTCTTCCTCCATTGTGAAGCTGATACTCTGATGTGCGTTGTTAAGATCCGTTATTGTTTGCTGCAAATTTCCTTTCTTGACGTACGCGAAAATGTCATCTACGCATCGGAACCAGCATCTCGGTAGTTTGCCTCTTGATTTTAATCCCTTTTCAAATCTCGGCATAGTTTTAAAAAATTAGTTAGCTAGTTAGTTACTTAGTTTTAAAAAATTTTCCTTTGCAGGTGAAATAATTTTTAGTCATGCACAGCTTGCAGAGTGTAACATATTGTCTAGTTTGGGTCTTCCATGATGGTGAATCGTCTTGTTTTAGCAGCCATTCCTTGATATATCCAAGTGTTTCCATCATTGGTCCGCTAGGGAAGAGCGCTTTTACTTCGAATGAAATCATAATCTCATATTGATCGCAAATACAATTATTTTATTTTAATCTATTTCGTCGTAAGTTCCAGTCTCAGTTTTAGCAGAGTTTGCATCATGAATTTTGTTCTAAAACTCATCTCCACCATTTGGGAGGGGGGTGGTAGTGGACCAACAGCAGGAAAATTAGACATTGTTTCCTCGATTCCCCGCCTTTATTAAGTTTTATTTCAGTCATCCAAAGCAGAGTGGGTAATAGAACGAAGTGGAATGCAGGAATCGATCCACGTTTATGTATATCGATTGTTCTAACATGGATGGAAAAGTTGGCTGTGTTTTACCAGAACAGCCTGAAACTATCCTATCCGGTTATCCAGACTAATGAAGTATTTTTCAGGCAGAGGTCATTGTAATATGCAAGGTAGTATATTGGCCCAAGTCGGCCAACCTCCATGAAGCAAGAATTCAAGCAGCATTATATGGAGGCTGCAAATAGGGCCTGGTTTTTGGAAGAAACATGCAGGACAGCCAGGCAAACTTGGTGCGCACTGAGCTCGAAACGCACTAAGCAGCTCCTCAACACGAGTCGTGAAAACTTGAGTTCTATCGTATCCGTACTGACGAAGCATTATCTAATTGGCAGACACGCAGAAAGATTGGGTGTTTGTTTCATCGATTCCTGCCGAAGTTGTAGATCGGGAAAAAAATTAAACAATCAAATTTTTTTTTTGCGCGTATGCCCATCACTATTCAGAAAACGCATGCACACTTAAGGCTTCGTAAGATTGACGTCTTTCTGTTTTTTGACGTAAAAAGTAACTCCTTAATTTTTCATTCAAACTTCTATAGGCTATTTCTAAATCTGAGTTACCTATCTTATGTGGGCGTGATACGAAAAAATACTCAATACTGTTATTAGTTAACCAGTGGGGTTTTACGTACCAAAGACCCCTTCGTTGTCTGTGATAATATTATTCGGCTTCCCGATTCTATTGAATGCACTCTGAAGAGCTTGGTTAACAGTATCCATTGTTTCAAAAGTTTATCGATAATTTAAATGTAAGGTGCGTTTTTTTTCTAAACCATATCTTGATGATATGAAGGGTTTTCCAATAGGAATGATATGATTTTTATGTGACGTTTCGACCATTTGTAATATGTCATGATCTGTCATTTTTTGTTTCATTGCATTCAGTAATGTTTACGATTTCATCATGGTGAGATATACGCAAGAACAACGTTTACAAATTATTCAGTTTTATTATCAAAATAATCGTTCTCCAATTGCAACTTTTCGTGCGCTTTTGCCATTTTATAGTCGAAATAATCGTCCAAGTGTGCTCGCTGTTCGTCGAATTGTTAAAAATTTTGAGCGGACATTTTCTTTACATAATGTTCAAGTGCCAATAAGACAAAGAAACGCTCGAAGTAATGCAAATATTGCTGCCGTTCAGGCAAGTTTTGCTGAAGACCGCAATTTGTCGATTCCAAGACGTTCTCAAGAATTGGACTGTCTCAAACCACAACCTGGCAAACTTTGAGAAAGTATTTGGGTTTGCATCCATATAAAATTGTTCTCACTCAAGAACTGAAGCCATTGGACCAACGTAAACGTCGTGATTTTGCTGATTTTGCCCCGGAACAACTTGAAAACGATAACGATTTTTTTTAAGAAAATCATCTTCTCCGATCTTTTCATCTGAGTGGTGCGGTAAATAAACAAAACTGTCGATTCTGGTGCGAAGAAAATCCACAAATTATTCCTGAAAAACCATTATATTCAATTAAATTAACAGTTTGGTGTGGTTTTTGGTCTGGTGGGATCATCGGTCCGTATTTTTTTTGCGAAATGAAGCTGGTAACACCGGTACTGTCAATGGAGAACGATATAGATCGATGATAACCAACTTTTTGTGGCCGAAATTGGACGAAGTTGATATTGATAACATCTGGTTCCAACAAGACGGGGCTACATGCCACACAGCAAGTGCAACAATTGAATTATTGCGAGAAAAGTTTGGATATTCGATTATTTCAAGAAACTGTGATATTGAATGACCTCCAAAAAGTTGTGATTTAACACCATTAGACTACTTCTTGTGGAGTAATTTGAAGTCATTGGTCTTTAGCAATAAACCAAACTCTATTCAAGCTTTACAAGTCAATAACGTGAACGTGCTATTCATGACATACGACTTGATTTATTGAAAAAAGTGCTCGAAAATTGGGTTCATCGAATTCGTTCCTGCAGAAGAAGTCGTGGAGGCCATTTGAATGACGTTTTATTCAGAACTCAATTGTATCGACTGTACTTCACATTAAATAAACAACAATTCAATTTCCTTAACAATAAGTGTGGTTTTTCTTTTAAAGAAATCATATCACTCTTATTGGAAAACCCTATATATGTCTTATGTTGTCAAGGTAGGTTGGACTTAGTCGAGTTTCTTTCATATTTAGATTGCTTGCATATTTTCTTAAGTAGTTGGATATGAGTATTTTAAAATTTGGAAAATAATAGATGCATTTTAAATCGAAATATTATTTTTTAATTCCTTGGTTGTTATAGATAATATGTTGATTCACTATTATTTCTTTAATTTCTGGTTCATTACAGCTATGCAGGCACTTTGATTGGTTTACAATAGCAATATAAGTGTTAGAAATATGGAACATTGAATATGAAAGCCGTTCCTGGGACGGCGATTTCTTAAAAATGTATGAACTCGTTTTAAAGTCGAAAATGACCTTTCTGCAGTTGCTACTGTTACTGGTATTGTTGTTAATAATTTTGCTAGTATGCATACTTGCTTGAAACCGTTTGCGACATAAGGTCGGCTTTGAAAATAATCGATAATTTTACTAGCATTCGCTATTTTGAACTCATCTGACCAATAAATAACTTTAAGCTGGTTTTTCAATTGTATCTTATCAAAAAATTCTCCATGGTTTTCTAGGAGTGAATCCAAACGAGTCTCCGGAAAATTTAATTTAAACTTAGGAAAGTAGTTCGGTTCAAGCAGTTCCAGAAATAAAAACTGTTTGAATGAATAAAACCGATCGCGGATTTGCCCAAGCACAATATCTAAAATTGCACGAAATATTCTTCGTTGATTTTGTAATGGGTCTAATGTATTTCTACTTTTTTTCGTAGTGGCTGATAATCTACTGTAACAGCTGCATAAAAGTGTTCAAATTTAAGAGAAAAGTCATTTTCAAGTCAATTTTCAAATTCTATTATTTTTTGACTAGCATAAGATATATTCACTACGTTGCTTTGAATAATATTAAATAAAAGTCTGTTCTTGAAAATATTTCGAAAAAAATTACAAGATATAATTGAAAATCTGATTCAGTAAATTTTACCGCGTAGATATCAGAAAAAGTCAAAGAATCGCCATCCCAGTGGTCTGAGTCGTTTAAAATTGTTTCAAAAACTGTTGCTATTTCATCTTTATATTCATAAATAACGTTAATTATTCGCGAATGGTAATGCCACCGGGTCTAAGAAACTGAAGGCAAACGGCGTTTGACTATATTTGCAAATAAATTGGATCTTTTTGTAGATGCATTGAAAAATGTAGCGATTTTATTAATATGGACAAAAAATACTTTAATTTCCGGAATCAATTCAACTGCTTTGGACAATACCAGATTTAGGGAGTGTGCATAGCATGGAACGAAAATAGCTGATTTGTGTGTCTCCCGAATCAAGGTTTGAACCCCGCGAATATGAGAGCTCATTACAGCAGCACCATCGTAACATTGAGCAATTAATTTATTACCGATATTAAATTTTTGAATATTTTTCAAAATACAAGATGTTAGCACTAAAGCTGTACGACTTGCACTAACATCTACGAAACCAACAAATCTTTCCTCAATCCCGTTTACTGTCATATATCTGAAAATTATTGTTAGTTGCTCACGTCCACTTACGTCAGGTGTTTTGTCTACCATGACAGCAATAAAATGAGCTTCCCTTATTTCTGCTTCAATTTTGTCTTTAACTACGTTAGCAACCGCGGAAATAAGATCATTTTAGATTCTATTCGAAAAACCCGAAAACGTTGCATGGGTACTTAGAGGTTCAATATGCGATTCAATTAATGGATCATATAAGCTTAAGAAATTCACCGTTTCAATAAAATTTCCCCGAATATTTGATGTAGATTCTTCATTATTGCCTCTAAAGGGAAGCTCCTGTTTGGCCAAAAATTATACCGTATCAATCAAACGTTTTAAAATGCTACGATTTCACTCGACTTTTTTGTTATGTAAATGATTAGAAGATGCAACTTGATTGTTAGGTAAAAATTCTATACGCTGCGATCCAAAAGTATCTAGCTTAATCAATGATTGCAGATGTTTTTCCGTACAAGAATGCTTTGCAGCTGATCCGGTAAAATTATTGAGATCGCTAAATCCGGTACTGTTCCAAACAGATTTTTCATTCGCAAAAAGAAGACAAGGCCAACAAAACAATTTATTTATTTAACAACTTCCCGTTAGCCACATATATTTTTCAAAGTAATCTAAATGGAATTTCCGGGTGGCG
>OZ012663.1:73914106-73958140 GCA_963942545.1 Oxycera nigricornis
GTCTGTGATAATATTATTCGGCTTCCCGATTCTATTGAATGCACTCTGAAAAGCTTGGTTAACAGTATCCATTGTTTCAAAAGTTTATCGATAATTTAAATGTAAGGTGCGTTTTTTTTCTAAACCATATCTTGATGATATGAAGGGTTTTCCAACAGGAATGATATGATATTTATGTGACGTTTCGACCATTTGTAATATGTCATGATCTGTCATTTTTTGTTTCATTGCATTCAGTAATGTTTACGATTTCATCATGGTGAGATATACGCAAGAACAACGTTTACAAATTATTCAGTTTTATTATCAAAATAATCGTTCTCCAATTGCAACTTTTCGTGCGCTTTTGCCATTTTATAGTCGAAATAATCGTCCAAGTATGCTCGCTGTTCGTCGAATTGTTAAAAATTTTGAGCGGACATTTTCTTTACATAGTGTTCAAGTGCCAATAAGACAAAGAAACGCTCGAAGTAATGCAAATATTGCTGCCGTTCAAGCAAGTTTTGCTGAAGACCGCAATTTGTCGATTCCAAGACGTTCTCAAGAATTGGACTGTCTCAAACCACAACCTGGCAAACTTTGAGAAAGTATTTGGGTTTGCATCCATATAAAATTGTTTTCACTCAAGAACTGAAGCCATTGGACCAACGTAAACGTCGTGATTTTGCTGATTTTGCCCCGGAACAACTTGAAAACGATAACGATTTTTTTTAAGAAAATCATCTTCTCCGATCTTTTCATCTGAGTGGTGCGGTAAATAAACAAAACTGTCGATTCTGGTGCAAAGAAAATCCACAAATTATTCCTGAAAAACCATTATATTCACCTAAATTAACAGTTTGGTGTGGTTTTTGGTCTGGTGGGATCATCGGTCCGTATTTTTTTCGAAATGAAGCTGGTAACACCGTTACTGTCAATGGAGAACGGTATAGATCGATGATATCCAACTTTTTGTGGCCGAAATTGGACGGAATTGATATTGATAACATCTGGTTCCAACAAGACGGGGCTACATGCCACACAGCAAGTGCAACAATTGAATTATTGCGAGAAAAGTTTGGATATTCGATTATTTCAAGAAACTGTGATATTGAATGACCTCCAAGAAGTTGTGATTTAACACCATTAGACTACTTCTTGTGGAGTTATTTGAAGTCATTGGTCTTTAGCAATAAACCAAACTCTATTCAAGCTTTACAAGTCAATATTGAACGTGCTATTCATGACATACGACTTGATTTATTGAAAAAAGTGCTCGAAAATTGGGTTCATCGAATTCGTTCCTGCAGAAGAAGTCGTGGAGGCCATTTGAATGACGTTTTATTCAGAACTTAATTGTATCGACTGTACTTCACATTAAATAAACAACAATTCAATTTCCTTAACAATAAGTGTGGTTTTTCTTTTAAAGAAATCATATCACTCTTATTGGAAAACCCTATATATGTCTTATGTTGTCAAGGTAGGTTGGGCTTAGTCGAGTTTCTTTCATATTTAGATTGCTTGCATATTTTCTTAAGTAGTTGGATATGAGTATTTTAAAATTTGGAAAATAATAGATGCATTTTAAATCGAAATACTATTTTTTAATTCCTTGGTTGTTTTAGATAATATGTTGATTCACTATTATTTCTTTAATTTCTGGTTCATTACAGCTATGCAGGCACTTTGATTGGTTTACTATAGCAATATAAGTGTTAGAAATATGGAACATTGAATATTCTTCCGACATTGTAAGGAAGGATTATTTTGTAGAGAAGTTGATTGCTGTGGTTTCAGTTTTGGCAACGTGATTGTTTGTATGTTATTTATAGTTTTTGACGTTAACTTTTGGAAAGTATTATTTAATATTGGTTTACCTTGATATTGAATTAATTTGCCTTGTTTGATTTTTTTCTTGTTGAAGAATATTTGAGTATTGTATAGTTTATTGATCTTTCGGAAATATATATATATATATATATATATATATATATATATATATATATATATATATATATATATATATGCAGTGACGTGCAGTGAAAATTCCTCACAGTCAAGCAGAATTTTGTCTTAAAGCCCGTTTACAATACACGTTAATGGACTGGATAGTAAAGTGATAACAGCCTCAAAAACATTCATTGCAAGTGGCCTTAAGCCTTATAGAAGAAACCAGCATAATAACTATGTATAACATAGACGAAGAATAAAATACAAATAAACTAGAAAATCAAGCGGACTCTTTGAGAAATGTAAATAAATAAAATCTTTCATTCAATGAGTAAATAAATACGTTTATGAAAATAACTTTTTTCGTTTTTTTATTTGTATTCTAAGTCTATGCGCCTCTCTTTGTTTAAAAATTCTTTTATTACGTTATCAAAAAAATTGTTTTCTCTTCGCATTTGTATCAAAAGATCCTTTTCGATTGCAATCAAAGCAAGATCCGAAAGCCGTTCCTGGGACGGCGATTTCTTAAAAATGTATGAACTCGTTTTAAAGTCGAAAATGACCTTTCTGCAGTTGCTACTGTTACTGGTATTGTTGTTGATAAACAACTATAGGAAATACAGGTGTAAAGCAGAGCAGAGCATATGCTCATGCTTGAAGCTTGGAGCTTTTGGTAGTTCCTCGGAGCTACCATGCGTTGAAAATTGATAGTTGCCTTTTTACTCTAAGTTTATCGACTAGTGTATACATAGACTATGTCCTCAACGATGCGTCGCTTCTTCGAGCTGGAACTGGCTTCTTAGAGATTGGGAGCTTGCAGCGATGTCGTGTTGCTAGCTTCTTCGAAATCGGAAGCTTGCGGCGATGTCTTGTTGCTAGCTTCTTCGAGATCGGGAGCTTGTAGCGATGTCTTGTTGCTGGCTTCTTCCAAAATCTCCAAATGCCGCAATCGGTGTCGCTCACGCAACGGCAAACCCGACTCTTTGTTTGCGGCAGTTGGCCTCGGGTGAGGAAGTGGCTATGGGTCGCCGTCCGCGAGCGTTTCGTCTCGATCGAAGGGCAGCTTTACGTGGGTGGTGCGTTGGTTTGAGGCATGCCCCCAGGTGCTGGCCGAACTTCGCCGATTACTCTATCACTCGGCTTGACGCCAACCGCCAGAGTACATAACACAAGGCTGTTGCGTCGAGCCTCTTACCAAATATTTCGCAAGCTTAATTACATTAAACTAAACTAAACAAAAGAGTGGTGGCTCCTAATATACGTGAGTGGTGTGGTACCACGAATCGAACCGTGACAGTTTGTACACACACACACAAACGTACATCTATCATTCTAAAAACATTTTATGTATACTCTATAGACCTTAAAACGTAAAGAAATGTTGAAAATTTCAATTTTGATATTCGAGGCGATTACAAAAACTTCGCATTTACTGGGAAATTAATATATATTTTTTTTTTAAAAAACTTAAAGTTTTTTTTCTCAGTGGCGCAATGAGTAGCATCCTGTTTTTACTTGCAGGATCCAATAAAAGAGATTGCGCGTTGTGTTTTCTAATCATAATTAATTAAATAACCAATCTGGTAAATTATTCTCGTCAGGAGGCACAAAAGTATTGAAAGCCTTTAAAACATTCTTGAGACTGGGAAGAGTCCTGTGCTGTAAATAATCATGCTCAACATAGCTAAAAATCAGTGAGCCCCATAAATTAAAACCACTGACTAATAATCAAATTGTGAACCTCTACAGATCTATCGAAGGTCTATAAACTGGGCCCAACCAAAACATCTCATCTACTTATTAAAGTTACCAACACGAACTTCTCAACTTTGTACTACTGTCACGAAAAATCGAGGATAAATTTCTGAAGTTTTGGGGAAACATCATCACAACAGACGCAATGGACGCGGAAATTACAAACAGACTCATAGAAGTATTGGAATCACTGTCTTCTCTCAATACTTCTGCTACTCCACCTCCAAGCATGGTAGCCATGGGGATGGCGGAAATTAAATATTTAAAACCATTTGAAGAAGATGCTATCGATCTGGCCAACTGTATTCATGCGGTGGACACTCATATGAAAGCAAAAGCGGCATCCTTGAGCTCCTAGCTTTCACGAGTAGTGTTTAACAGAAAAATAATCGGTGGCGAAAATGATCTTCTCCTAAGCAAATAACCTGCAGATTGGGCAGCAGCAAGAATCCTCATAGTGCAACATTTTCGACCATCCGTGAACTACAAAGTAATCTCATGGAAAATTACAAACTTAAAAGTAAGTTCAATTGTAGATTCAATAGAAAACATTGTAAGAGGCATAAATGCTTTCGCGATTTAGGAAACAAATTCAAGTGATATTAAAAACAAATTCCATAGCCTACTTATAAATCATGTTAAGCAATTAGTGTCAGGAAACCGGCCAATAGATGTAAAGGATATATTCACAATCCGTACTTTTAAAATCATGCTATATTCAAATGTGGGATATGATCACAATAAGTTAATAAAAGCCTTATAGCCTTAAGCCGGCATAGCAAAAACTTTGTAAAACACAATTACACACATGACGACAGTAGACCGCAACCCAACAACAAACATTTTATTCGCAATAATGACGATAACTGTAACAAAAATAGTCTTAATTCCGGACCATCTCAGAAAATTAACAATAACTTTGGTCAATGGGGACATAAAAATCATTATACGGGACAATATAGGCATAACAATCATATTAGTAATTGATTTCATCTTCATTAAATACTACGTGTTGTTTTTTTATAAAAGAAAAACTTCCTTTTAATTTTGTGTATTCTTATTCGGCTTCATAATCGATTTTCGACCGTAATCGTTCGGTCTTCCTCAGCGATTAAATTTATTAGTGTTAAGTACTATACTTATTTACTTATTTTACAAGGGATATAGTTAATAAGGGTATGATTAAGAGGATATTTTCAAATTTTAACATTACAAGAGATATAATTAATGAGTGATATAATTGAGAGAATATTATTAAAAATGGAGATTCTTAAGAATGACTGATTAATTTAAAGAGCCATGAATTAACGTTGTCTTCATCATGATTCATTACGAGGTTTTTTTTCCCTTTAACCGGCTAAGCTTCCTAAAGCATCTAGTTTCCGTGCGTCTCTTGCTTCCCTTATTGGTGCTACGTCATCCATAGTTATATCATGTCCTGTAGTCACGATGTAACCCGCCACAGCTGATTTAAAACTGCCTGTCATGCCTGTCTTCTTTGCAGCTTTCGCTTTACCTAAGTATTCCTTCATCCTAGTACTCATGAGTCTCCTTGTCTGACCGATATATACCTCTTGGCAGGTGGGGCATTCAACCATATAGATTCCGGATTTTTCGTGTGGTTGTCGCTTATCTCGAGTCGATCCAAAGATGTGTTTGAGCTGGTTTCTGCCACTTGTTTCTATGAGCTGTATTGATTCATAGCCGTTTAGGTTCCTTTTTATTACGTTAGTGACACCTTCGTGGAAGACGATGGCCTTCCAAATCGTCCTTTCTGAGTCAGGGCTTAGTAAACTTGACGGTTCTTTCCTACGTCGTTTTTTTTTGATTTTTTCCGTCATTCTTCTGATTGTTGCTGGTTTAAAGCCATTTAAAATTGCAGTCTGGAGAGTATACTGCATTTCCTTCTTCTTGGCTTCCTCTTCAAGTGGCAAATCATACATGCGGTATATCATAGCTCTGTAGGGAGAAACTTTGATTCGTTGTGTGTGGTTCGAAATGTTTGGGATCGTTCTTTGCGTAATCGTTGCTTTTCGGTAGATATAAAAGCTTATGTCCCCCCTTCTACGTTGTACTAGCACATCCAATAACGTCAGGTTTCCATCTATTTGTTCCTCCATTGTGAAGCTGATACTCTGATGTGCGTTGTTAAGATCCATTATTGTTTGCTGCAAATTTCCTTTCTTGAAGTACGCGAAAATGTCATCTACGTATCGGAACCAGCATCTCGGTAGTTTGCCTCTTGATTTTAATCCCTTTTCCAATCTCGGCATAGTTTTAAAAAATTAGTTAGCTAGTTAGTTACTTAGTTTTAAAAAATTTTCCTTTGCAGGTGAAATAATTTTTAGTCATGCACAGCTTGCAGAGTGTAACATATTGTCTAGTTTGGGTCTTCCATGATGGTGAATCGTCTTGTTTTAGCAGCCTTTCCTTGATATATCCAAGTGTTTCCATCATTGGTCCGCTAGGGAAGAGCGCTTTTACTTCGAATGAAATCATAATCTCATATTGATCGCAAATACAATTATTTTATTTTAATCTATTTCGTCGTAAGTTCCAGTCCCAGTTTTAGCAGAGTTTGCATCATGGATTTTGTTTTAAAACTCATCTCCACCATTTGGGAGGGGGGTGGTAGTGGACCAACAGCAGGAAAATTGGACATTGTTACCTTGATTCATCCAAAGCAGAGTGGGTAATAGAAAGAAGTGGGATGCAGGAATCGATCCACGTTTATGTATATCGATTGTTCTAACATGGATGGAAAAGTTGGCTGTGTTTTACCAGAACAGCCTGAAACTATCCTATCCGGTTATCCAGACTACTGCAGTATTTTTCAGGCAGAGGTCATTGTAATATGCAAGGTAGTATATTGGCCCAAGTCGGCCAACCTCCATGAAGCAAGAATTCAAGCAGCATTATATGGAGGCTGCAAATAGGGCCTGGTTTTTGGAAGAAACATGCAGGACAGCCAGGCAAACTTGGTGCGCACTGAGCTCGAAACGCACTAAGCAGCTCCTCAACACGAGTCGTGAAAACTTGAGTTCTATCGTATCCGTACTGACGAAGCATTATCTAATTGGCAGACACGCAGAAAGATTGGGTGTTTGTTTCATCGATTCCTGCCGAAGTTGTAGATCGGGAAAAAAATTAAACAATCAAATTTTTTTTTTGCGCGTATGCCCATCACTATCCAGAAAACGCATGCACACTTAAGGCTTCGTAAGATTAACGTCTTTCTGTTTTTTGACGTAAAAAGTAACTCCTTAATTTTTCATTCAAACTTCTATAGGCTATTTCTAAATCTGAGTTACCTATCTTATGTGGGCGTGATACGAAAAAATACTCAATACTGTTATTAGTTAACCAGTGGGGTTTTACGTACCAAAGACCCCTTCGTTGTCTGTGATAATATTATTCGGCTTCCCGATTCTATTGAATGCACTCTGAAAAGCTTGGTTAACAGTATCCATTGTTTCAAAAGTTTATCGATAATTTAAATGTAAGGTGCGTTTTTTTTTCTAAACCATATCTTGATGATATGAAGGGTTTTCCAACAGGAATGATATGATATTTATGTGACGTTTCGACCATTTGTAATATGTCATGATCTGTCATTTTTTGTTTCATTGCATTCAGTAATGTTTACGATTTCATCATGGTGAGATATACGCAAGAACAACGTTTACAAATTATTCAGTTTTATTATCAAAATAATCGTTCTCCAATTGCAACTTTTCGTGCGCTTTTGCCATTTTATAGTCGAAATAATCGTCCAAGTGTGCTCGCTGTTCGTCGAATTGTTAAAAATTTTGAGCGGACATTTTCTTTACATAATGTTCAAGTGCCAATAAGACAAAGAAACGCTCGAAGTAATGCAAATATTGCTGCCGTTCAGGCAAGTTTTGCTGAAGACCGCAATTAGTCGATTCCAAGACGTTCTCAAGAATTGGACTGTCTCAAACCACAACCTGGCAAACTTTGAGAAAGTATTTGGGTTTGCATCCATATAAAATTGTTCTCACTCAAAAACTGAAGCCATTGGACCAACGTAAACGTCGTGATTTTGCTGATTTTGCCCCGGAACAACTTGAAAACGATAACGATTTTTTTAAGAAAATCATCTTCTCCGATCTTTTCATCTGAGTGGTGCGGTAAATAAACAAAACTGTCGATTCTGGTGCGAAGAAAATCCACAAATTATTCCTGAAAAACCATTATATTCACCTAAATTAACAGTTTGGTGTGGTTTTTGGTCTGGTGGGATCATCGGTCCGTATTTTTTTCGAAATGAAGCTGGTAACACCGTTACTGTCAATGGAGAACGGTATAGATCGATGATATCCAACCTTTTGTGGCCGAAATTGGACGAAGTTGATATTGATAACATATGGTTCCAACAAGACGGGGCTACATGCCACACAACAAGTGCAACAATTGAATTATTGCGAGAAAAGTTTGGATATTCGATTATTTCAAGAAACTGTGATATTGAATGACCTCCAAGAAGTTGTGATTTAACACCATTAGACTACTTCTTGTGGAGTTATTTGAAGTCATTGGTCTTTAGCAATAAACCAAACTCTATTCAAGCTTTACAAGTCAATATTGAACGTGCTATTCATGACATACGACTTGATTTATTGAAAAAAGTGCTCGAAAATTGGGTTCATCGAATTCGTTCCTGCAGAAGAAGTCGTATAGGCCATTTGAATGACGTTTTATTCAGAACTTGATTGTATCGACTGTACTTCACATTAAATAAACAACAATTCAATTTCCTTAACAATAAGTGTGGTTTTTCTTTTAAAGAAATCATATCACTCTTATTGGAAAACCCTATATATGTCTTATGTTGTCAAGGTAGGTTGGACTTAGTCGAGTTTCTTTCATATTTAGATTGCTTGCATATTTTCTTAAGTAGTTGGATATGAGTATTTTAAAATTTGGAAAATAATAGATGCATTTTAAATCGAAATACTATTTTTTAATTCCTTGGTTGTTATAGATAATATGTTGATTCACTATTATTTCTTTAATTTCTGGTTCATTACAGCTATGCAGGCACTTTGATTGGTTTACAATAGCAATATAAGTGTTAGAAATATGGAACATTGAATATGAAAGCCGTTCCTGGGACGGCGATTTCTTAAAAATGTATGAACTCGTTTTAAAGTCGAAAATGACCTTTCTGCAGTTGCTACTGTTACTGGTATTGTTGTTAATAATTTTGCTAGTATGCATACTTGCTTGAAACCGTTTGCGACATAAGGTCGGCTTTGAAAATAATCGATAATTTTACTAGCATTCGCTATTTTGAACTCATCTGACCAATAAATAACTTTAAGCTGGTTTTTCAATTGTATCTTATCAAAAAATTCTCCATGGTTTTCTAGGAGTGAATCCAAACGAGTCTCCGGAAAATTTAATTTAAACTTAGGAAAGTAGTTCGGTTCAAGCAGTTCCAGAAATAAAAACTGTTTGAATGAATAAAACCGATCGCGGATTTGCCCAAGCACAATATCTAAAATTGCACGAAATATTCTTCGTTGATTTTGTAATGGGTCTAATGTATTTCTACTTTTTTTCGTGGTGGCTGATAATCTACTGTAACAGCTGCATAAAAGTGTTCAAATTTAAGAGAAAAGTCATTTTCAAGTCAATTTTCAAATTCTATTATTTTTTGACTAGCATAAGATATATTCACTACGTTGCTTTGAATAATATTAAATAAAAGTCTGTTCTTGAAAATATTTCGAAAAAAATTACAAGATATAATTGAAAATCTGATTCAGTAAATTTTACCGCGTAGATATCAGAAAAAGTCAAAGAATCGCCATCCCAGTGGTCTGAGTCGTTTAAAATTGTTTCAAAAACTGTTGCTATTTCATCTTTATATTCATAAATAACGTTAATTATTCGCGAATGGTAATGCCACCGGGTCTTAGAAACTGAAGGCAAACGGCGTTTGACTATATTTGCAAATAAATTGGATCTTTTTGTAGATGCATTGAAAAATGTAGCGATTTTATTAATATGGACAAAAAATACTTTAATTTCCGGAATCAATTCAACTGCTTTGGACAATACCAGATTTAGGGAGTGTGCATAGCATGGAACGAAAATAGCTGATTTGTGTGTCTCCCGAATCAAGGTTTAAACCCCGCGAATATGAGAGCTCATTACAGCAGCACCATCGTAACATTGAGCAATTAATTTATTACCGATATTAAATTTTTGAATATTTTTCGAAATACAAGATGTTAGCACTAAAGCTGTACGACTTGCACTAACATCTACGAAACCAACAAATCTTTCCTCAATCCCGTTTACTGTCATATATTTGAAAATTATTGTTAGTTGCTCACGTCCACTTACGTCAGGTGTTTTGTCTACCATGACAGCAATAAAATGAGCTTCCCTTATTTCTGCTTCAATTTTGTCTTTAACTAAGTTAGCAACCGCGGAAATAAGATCATTTTAGATTCTATTCGAAAAACCCGAAAACGTTGCATGGGTACTTAGAGGTTCAATATGCGATTCAATTAATGGATCATATAAGCTTAAGAAATTCACCGTTTCAATAAAATTTCCCCGAATATTTGATGTAGATTCTTCATTATTGCCTCTAAAGGGAAGCTCCTGTTTGGCCAAAAATTATACCGTATCAATCAAACGTTTTAAAATGCTACGATTTCACTCGACTTTTTTGTTATGTAAATGATTAGAAGATGCAACTTGATTGTTAGGTAAAAATTCTATACGCTGCGATCCAAAAGTATCTAGCTTAATCAATGATTGCAGATGTTTTTCCGTACAAGAATGCTTTGCAGCTGATCCGGTAAAATTATTGAGATCGCTAAATCCGGTACTGTTCCAAACAGATTTTTCATTCGCAAAAAGAAGACAAGGCCAACAAAACAATTTATTTATTTAACAACTTCCCGTTAGCCACATATATTTTTCAAAGTAATCTAAATGGAATTTCCGGGTGGCGTTTTTCGTTTTTGATTCTAAATTTAAGCTAGGCTTTGGCCTGTCGGATTGAACGATTTCTCGTTTTTTCACGAAAGAAAGAGTCGAAAATCCCGATTTTAATAAAAAATCCGTAGCACAGCAATTTTTCGGCATAATGCAAAGAGAAAACTTACCAACGTTTCAAATAAGTATCACGCGTATTCACTAATTTATTTTCTCGAACTTAAAAAATTTTGTAAGTATACTGCTTTCTTCCTGAAGTGATAATATCAAAAATGTCATTCAGAACAGAAAAATAACAACAATGTTTCAAATTAACGAAAATTGTGTCGTTAAAAATCAATCATGGGCAACTCCACATTTATTTTTTCATAATATGGTGGGTGTAGCAACATATTATTTGCGACCAAGCAACAATCAGCAAGCAGCCCAAGCAATGCTTGACTTGCCCCATACAAATCGCATCTAAAAAACAAAACAAAAAATTTACGAATGCACGGAGCGATTCCAAGGTACATGCGGCATGGAATCCAAATGTTGACGCAACAAAAAATGTATATGCATATGGATGAATACCGAAAAGCTTGATCGTGCTTTCGTTGAAAAATAAAAGCCCATAATTGATGTACGTGAAATGGTGGGATATCAAAGAACTAAACCTAAATCTGAATAAATGATCGTTTTCTCGATTTGAATTACATTATTCATTGCTGAAAGGAAAATTATACTGTTTTGTGCTTATGTTACAATTTGGTCAAGTCAAGCAGTTTGGAATCGCTTACTATGAGTGCACGTCACTGATATACGAGTATATATATATATATATATATGTATATAAATATATATATATATATTATAAATAAACATATATATATATATATATATATATATATATATATATATATATATATATATATATATATATATACTCGTATATCAGTGACGTACACTCATATTGCTATATATATATATATGTAATTGCGGTTGTCTTCATTAGCAACAGGACATTCATTGTCAATAGCAATTGGCCAATTGTATTCTAGAAAGACCGTTTCCTTCACTGTATTCTCTTCTCTTAATGTGTGAAATCGTAGAACCACCTTCGCTTTACAATTTTGTGTTATCTTCTTTTATATTGTCCAGATTGTGATCCGTAGCGACTGTGAATTTGCCACTATACAAGCAGGGCCTAAAATAATCGACAATAACGAGCTCTCCTCTATTGAAGAATAATTTGTTTCAGTTTTATTAAGTGTGCGAGATGCAAAAGCTGTACCTTTGTTTATTTTGAGATAATACTACCCAGATAACCAGTTGACACGCATCTGTGATTCAAGTAAATGGCTTTGAAAAGTCCAGGTGGCCTAAAATCGCGTCTATAATTAAATTATTTCTTATCCGATCGAATGTAAACAGAATGAGTGACAAAAATCTGCGAGTTTGTTTGTATCCTCATAATAAGAGACTTGGCAATTTTCACACAATCTTTGAAAGATTTGCGGTGAAATTTTGTTGGACCAAGAAAACTCTTTATTTGCTTTCTGGATTAATTTTGTACCATCAACGGTTTTAATATGACCCAACAGTTCGATGTGCTTTCACAGGAGATGTGGCTTTGAAAGTTGGATTTTAAGATTGGCGCTTCTTAACTCTATGAAAATGTTTTTAAGAGCTTTTCGTATTCTTGGAATAATGTGCTTAAACCAGGATATCTTCCATATAAATCACGCAAATTTTGTAAATGGTTTTATGCACAATATTCTTAACTTTTTAAATGTTTTGGGTGCATTTTTGAGCCCAAATAGCATCCTTAAGATTTCAAAATAACCCATTTCTGTCAAAAATGAAGTTTTGTTCCGATTCTAAGGTTCTACCTATATATGGTGGAACCCATTAGCAAATTGATGCTTGTAAAGTATTGACAAGGGATGTAAGGTAGATCGCCTCCTCGCAGTGCACCCTGGATAACGCACGACTTCGTATGTTCTTGGACAACCCTTTCGTCTTAACGTCTTTATTTGATGCTATGTGGTGGTAGTCGAGGTATTCTGTCACCTGAGCACGCAAGAGTGACATCATCCTCTCAATAAGACATACAATGTTGCAGGTCGATTTTAGTTGCCTCAAAATTCACTTATGTGCAATATTAAAAATCGCTTATCTTTCCGTTTGTAAACTAATGACACGAATATTCAATTAAAGTTCGAGCCTCAAAAACTAAAAAATCAAACAAAAATGGATCATCTTTCTATTGGTAAACAAATGGCTCATTGGCATCCAGTTTTGATTTAATTAAATCTCGATTCATGGTAAATTAGAGATAAAAGTTTAAATCTAGATTTATGGGAAAATAGAGATTAAAGTTAGCTATAAATAAGCTAACTCAGTACGAATAAACTAGGTCTGTGTTTTGCACTTGTCAAGTCGGTAGATTGGTTAGAATATAGTATTTAAAAATAACTCAATTGGTGTTTTATTTCAAACGAAAGTTCCGCGTAAGAAATATAAACTTTAATTATTTTCGTCTCCGCGATAACAGATACATAACTGGGGCAAGTTCGTCCTCAGTTAACACGTTTATCGTTAGCGGCAATACTGATGCAATGTCGAACAACAAGCAAAAACTTCCTATTTGGGCCTACAAACACAAAACATCTGCCTTAAAGTCCTAAAAGGGCTAGAAGAACCTTCTATGTTTTTTCCCAGAAGGATAAAATCTCCCTTGAATGGGGAACCACCACAAAAAAGGCTAACAAAGACTCTATTTCAAAGCAAAAGGAACCTAACAAACGATAGAGATCTAATGAGGCAGTCCCAAATACGCAGAGTGCCCAATCGTTGGTCACAAAATGACCCAGATTGGGCCCTTTCGAAGGGCAGTTAAGGTGTTAAGGGCAGAAGTTTCGGTAAGGCGGCCAAGGACAGCCTGTTATGGACTATCATCGACAGGAGTAGTAGCGATGGGAACATCTCACCGTCAAATTAGGAGATGGTGGATATCGCACTTCTTCGATTGCACAAACCAAGCTGTTATGACACTGGCTGGCACCACGGTCACGTCGAACTGATACATACATACAAGCGGTGAAGTCTGGCCCGGAGCAAAGTTCGAAGCTGTCCCCAGGGAAAGCATCCCAAATCAGCCTAGGTCCAGAGCGTGGATACCAGCGGAGCTCAATACAACAGGTAAAAAACGAGAGCTTGCAGAATCATGATGGAAGGCTTTACATTTTCTCAACTTGTATAATTTCAGTGACCAGGACACCGTTGCCATTGCAGTGCAAAGGCACCCAAAATCGCATTGGACTGTCTCCTGCTATATGGCACATGATTCTCTGCCACCTTCCACCAGCCTGCAGAGGAATATAAGAGATGCCACTGCAAGAGGCATCCAGATGATAGTCGGAGTGGACACCAATGCCCATCATCGTATTTGGGGTGACAACGATTCAAATTAGCGAGGTGAGTTACTCATTGAACTCATTTTATTGCATGACTTATCCCTAGTTAACAAAGGTGAGGATCCTAATTTCATAACAGCAAGAGGTTCTGGATATCACTCTAATGAACGAGCACTAGTATAAGGCTATCAAGGGTTGGCATGTATCACATGAGTGCTCGTTCTCTGACTATCTATATATAAGGTTTGATGTGCCCTTTGACCCTCCGATAAATCCAACCTTCATTAACAAAAAGAGGATGGATTGGACCAGATACCAATCATTATTATATTCTGCGGTTGAAGGTGACCCTCCGAAGATTGAGGATATATGTGGTCTTGAGGAAGCCGTTGAGACCCTTACATCGGCCTTCAATGAAGCAGCAAGATCTGCATGTAGTTCAACGAAGCTTAGTGGGAAGTATATGCCCCCTGGTGGAACAGTGGCATTGCGAAACTGCGGAAGAAGTGTAGGAAGTCCTTGAATCGGGCTAAAAAATCTATTGATTGCTCGTCTAATAAACTCAAACTGAAGGAGTTTAAATGCTCCATCAGAAAGGCCAAACGCACCTCTTGGAGAAATTTTTGTGCAGAAAAGGAATAGTCCAAGGATGTCGGTCGTCTGAGAAAATCATGACAAATTTTCCCTTATGTTGAAGGGTCTTTTAAAGACAAAAATGAAGTCTGTACGAAATCGAACATCAAGGCGTTGGTCATTCTCGTGAATACGCACTTCTCAAGTAGTGAGAATGTGGCTGACAAAACAGATTCACATATGTCCCCTGCTGTCTGTCGACCAATGACGGTGTTAATGACAGGCTCCTTAGCTAGACAATCTGCTCATTTAAACCCTTCAAATTATCTGGCATGGACAATATCTCATCTGTTGAGATTCAGCAGGAAGTCAATACGGCACTGCCATGGTTGAAGTTCATTTTAAAAGCATGCTGACGGATGGCTTATATTCCACAGCAGTGCAAAAAAGCTAAAATAGTGTTCATAAGTAAAGTGGGCAAGACATCCCACTCCTTACCAAAGAATTACAGATCTTTCAGCCTTTTCTTTTTTCTGTTGCAAAATCTGAAACGACTAAAAAGTATCCATATGAGAGTTGTTCAAAAACAACTCTCCAATGCGCAGCATGCATACAAAAAAGAAAGATCGATTGAAACAGCTCTTCACTCTTCACAATATCTGCCAGCTGTTTTTCTAGACATTGAAAGGGCTTTCAACAATGTCAGCCATAAGTCTATTGGCAACACACCCAGGAAAAGCAAATTAGATGAAAACCTGATAGGTTACATCGTACAACTGCTAAGCAGCAGGAACATCAACTTCAACTAGGAACCAGGATCTTTGGAAAGAGGACTTGCAGAGTCACCCCACAAAAAGGGTAGCTATAACTCTTTCAACGGAACCTAGTGGTCAACAAGCTCTTGTCAAAAATGTAAACGGGTGGCTGCAAAGTCGAAGCATATGCCAACGATGTTGCAATAGCGATATCGGGCAAATTTGTTACCACCCTATCTGAAATACTAAAATTTGCCCTAGGTATTCTCATCAATTGGAGCAAAGAGTGTTGTCTTAAGATTAATTCGCAGAAATAGGAATTAGTGCTCTTTGAGAAAAGGTGTAAATTCCACGAATTGTTCTGGCTAAATTTGTTGAGACAAGTCTCAATCTATCTCATCAGGTCAAATATTTAGGTCAAATTCTGGATTTCAAATTCACGTAAATAGCGAAGATAGTAGAAATAGCACGCAAAGCGGCATACGCACTCTACTGATTCGAAAGAGCCATTGGGAAAAGGTGGGGATTGAAACATAAAATTGAATCATAGCTCTATACGCCGATAATGGAACCAATCTTTCTGTTTGGCGAAGTTATTTGGTAGCCAGCTATGGCGAAGACATCAAATATAAACCTGCTAAACAAGGTCAGAAGGATTGCAGCCATTGTAATCACTGAGGCTATACGTACTACTTTGACAAAAGGGTGCTCTGCTATATATTTGGCTCCCGAATGACTTACTTATGAGACAGCAGGCCAAAAGATCTGCGGTTCGATTGAGCACTCTCTATGTCTGGCCTGAGGAGCATATTGGCCACTCCGCAATACTTCTTAGGGATGGACAAACGCCAGGGAAGGTAGAACTCACTTCTCTGATTCCCTTGTGTCATCAATGTTTCAACTTTCACCATAGAAGGAATTGAGATACAGGAATCGATCAACTGATGAATCATAAATGGATGGAAAAGTTAGGTGTAGCGTCTTCTCAGAACAGCTTAGCCTGCAACTCCACTTCTGGCTACTAGAGCACTGCGCCAGGCAAAGGTCATTGTAATATTCAAAGCCGTTACCTTGCTGAGAAACCATTAATTTTCCATAAGAAGTTTAAACACTTGCTCTGAAAAGCAAATATCTATCCAATCATAATCCAATGTGTATACTTCATCTTAAATTGTGATGAAGTGTCGCACACAGCTGAATGTTATGTCAGTTTACTGTGACGTGATTCGTTGCTGAGTGTTGAGACATAGTGATAAACCTGGAAATTGCGAAGCTGATGCGTTGGTGAGAACTGGCACTGAGCTCCAGGATTACACACTAACATCTCAAGTCGGTCATCCTCTGATCTCCATTAAACTAGCATTGACGCAATATTACATGGATGCTGCAAACAGGGCCTGGCTCCTGCAAGAAACCTGTAAGACAAGCAGGCAAACTAAGCACGCATCAGGCTCAAAACATACATAGCAGCTCTTCAGAGCAAGCCATGAAAAAAAAGGGATCATCATATCCATCCTGACGGAGTATTGTCTGATTGACATGCATGCAGAAATAATGGATGTTCCTTTTAACGACTTCTGCCAAGCTGCAGATCGGAAAAAGAGGAGGAAACGATCAAACATTATCTGCATGGGCACCCAGCACTATCCAGGAAACGCGTCCAAACTTTTAGCTCGCTCTTTCTGAAATGCCTCACGGAAGTAGCTTATTTGAACATAAGCTGCATAGTCGGCTTCATACGAGAATCTAAATGGTTCACTTCATTCCCCTATGTTCTAGTGCTATCCTAATCTTTTTGTGATGTCGTGGTCTAAGTGAGCCATTTTCGGATAAAAAAAGCAGCATCTGGATCTGCCTTTGGGTGTAATAATTAAAAAACAAACATCGGATTTGTATCGAACATGTCGCGAATGTGATCTTTAATTGTCATGGACAATTTAAGCACTACAACCAAAGTATGACCCCATACAAATACCTTAAAGAATTGAAGATGACAGTTGTGGCGAAATATTCTGAAAACCAGCTTGGACTTCAAAACCCCTTTCAACAACCTATTGGATATGGAAAAGTAAGTCTAAAACAGACGAATTTATTCAAGCGACTCGAAATAATTAAGTTTTTGATACATTGTTATGCACCATAACAATCTTAATTTGGAAAATGCCAGATGCTGAGATAAAAATCTACTGTAGCATGACGGACATCGTTTATACATTTGAATTATTCAAGACTTTTCTATGATTATCTATTATTATGCAGCTGTAATATAATTTTTCATGTAATGAAATCAAAAACACAACTTTGCATATTACATTTTATATATTTTTATTTTATTTCTCATGTCAGTAACAAATAAGGTACTATTTAAAAGCTTAAACAATTTTGGTCTGACGGTAATGACGGTAATGCCTGTGATTGTGAAATTTTTGAGGTCTGAGTTTTTAATTGTGGTAGCGTCAAAAGTGAGCTCGAGAAAGTTGTCTGGAGAAGCTTAACAATATTTATATTTTTTCTAAGTTTTAAAGGTGTGTTTCACAACATGAGCTAAAAATCAATAATTGTTATGCTTTTATTTTACATTTTCAATGTTTCTTCAAAGTTCTTAAAGTGCACAGCTTAACTTTCTAGTTTAATTTTCCTGTATCCATAAGGGTAAGGTGAATAATCATTTTTGATAACTTTCCTATCGTGAATAAATCGTAATATTTTATCTTCAAGTCACGGAATAACAATCCCTTGCCATTCGCGTTTAATTTTTCAGTCATTTTCTGGATAAACAACGAACTTAAAAAAAAATAATAAGCTTAGATATTTTGAAATTAATCGGTATACCTTTAAATTTGGTAATTTATTAGAAAATATAGATAGCTTTAATTTGAAAAATATCCCTTTTTGGTTCTGTAAAAAGCAGCAAGGCCATAACTTACATTCTCTTTATTCACATCACCTAGAAAGTTTGAAATTGTGAAAAGCATAGAAGATGTCCTTTCATCAAGTAAAGTTAAACTCTCAGTTTCAGTTTCCTTCTACCGACCTTTTCCAATGCGCCGCAGAGCAAGCGCATGCAGTAGTGTAGCCAGCTATTGGTGTGTTTACGTGTGGCACCATATGTCAATGGAATTAACGAGCAGATCTCTATAACCAGGGTATGTATAAAGTCACAAAAATCTTCGAAGTTATTTACTACCTTAGTGAAAGTACGATTTTGTCTTCCATCAAATTTATCCCACAAGAAGTTAAGATATATTACAACAGAATAACGTCTACCTGGATTCGTTTGGATTTCATTATAGTCTGAGACAATGCCGTCTTTTATATGATACGACATTATTCAACAAAATTTTTCCTTTTCTGTTGAGCGTTTAATACTCCACCGGCCAACTTCCCACTTATTCTTCAAGAAAGTGCTAACGTATTTCGTGAATCAACCTCCGATTTTTGTATTGTCATCGTACACGATATATGTATACGTAAACTTCATACATTTTAATTTCATAATCTTTTGTCAAAGCTAAGGCTACCTAAGGTTTAACCCATGCACCAGTAATTTGCTGCTCACGTTCATTATGTAGGCACTTTGTTACTGTATGGAGCAACCAAAAACTTCATAAACTGTGTTTGTCTTTGGGTTAAATTCATCTACCTACATTCTACTCTTCTCTTCCTTCATCTCACCGTGACCTGCAGCAATTTATCGCAAAAAGCCTTAGCAAATGACCTACTGGAAATGCTGGTAGGGGATTTTATCACATAAAAGTGTTCTTATTCCTTGGAATAGTAAAAGATCAAAATTTCTACAGATCCATCTTCACATCAAAGATTTTGGGGATACTCGGATCATCAAAGCAACTGCCCGATTTTCCTTTAGGGAATTTCGAAATTTGTAGAGATCAGGTAGAATAAAACTTTTTTCACCCACCACCACCTTTGTTTTCTTACATGACTTCTTCGACGATTTGTCTAGAGCTTTGACAATCAAAATCTGAATTTTACGCTAGAACCTCCCTGAAACAAAAGTAGTGTTGGACCGATGTTCACTTTGTTTAATAAATACATAATGCAAAATCCTCCATAACAAAAAGTCTGCGATATTTTGCATCAAGTTTATGGGATGGAAAGACTCGGAGAAACTGAAGGATAGATTGATTCTCCTTATGACTTGTCCGAAGGTTTAGAGAGTAGGCATAGCCATTTTAATATGTTGCACTTTGCTCTGATAACAAAAGGAGAATACGTAGTTTCAATTTTCAATAGTAAACTTCAGTTGGAAAGATTCGGAGAAACTGGAGGATCGATTGATTCACCCTTTTGATTTGTCCATAAGTTTAAAGAGTATGCATAGCCGTTTTAATATGCTGCACTTCGCTCTGATCACAGAAGGATTTGAACTCGCGAGATGTAAATGCAGAACCTCAATCGGTAGGATGTAAGGTAAATCGTCTCCTCATTGTACATCCCGGATAACGCAAAATGATCTACTACGGCACGACCTCGAATTTTCGTGGACTACTCTTTCGTCTTAAAGACTATATCTGATGTTTTGGGCTGGCAGTTATCGTATTCTGTCACCTGAATACGCAAAAGAGACATCTTGCAGAAATGGCTTTCAGGCTAATGCCACTGCTGCCTCCGTCCCGGTACAACCCTGGCAGGCCTCGCGGTACATTCAAAACTCGTCGACACTAGTCTGGCCGTGTAGGTTCAATTGATTTCAGACTCCTGTTCGGTTCCTGGCCCGACTCTAAGCACATATCCTCATAAAAGAATGTGCCAATCCTCGCATGGCCTCCCTCTTTCAGCATAGACAACCATGTCGTCTCATGAAAACTATACAACGAGTGGAGAGAGTGGATGCGAGGAAGGACCCAACTGCAATGAATTCAGAAAAGTAGAATAAGGAAGCAAGGTGGTGCACCCTTCTGGTGGAAAGAAGACCGTGATTTCCAATGGGACAACAAGCAACCTACCTCCACTTCTTCGAAGGGTGCATGCACCGAGGCTGCAATGCGAGGGACAATCACCTCCTCAAGTAAGCCAATAAACACTAGCGACAACACTAAAGCAACGACGAACAAACCGGCCTGAACTGATGGCGGGGTGGCTTCCAACAAAACCTCTACTTCAGGTGTCAAGAAGCAACAAACAGCAACAAAAGCTTACAGGGACAGAAGGTCTGCCCTCAAAATCCTGAAAAGGCTGAAAGGTCTACCTCCAGATGGTCTTTCACAGAAGGACAAAATCTCTCTTGAATGTGCACCAACTACAGTAAAGGCTCTTAAAGCCTCTTGGCAAAGCAAGGGGCTACTCACAAACGATGCAGATCTAATAAAGCAAATCAACCGAGTGCTCAATCGCAGGTCACCAAAAGCCCAAAATTGGTCACGTCCAATCCTGTCAAAGGCAGGAGTTTTAGCGAAGAAGCTAAGCGCAGCCTGGTATGGGCTGCCATCAACAATAGCAGCAGCGATGTAATCATCTCACCGTCAAACTGGAAGATGGTGGAAATCGCTCTTCTTTGGGTGTACAAACCCATACTGAAGGCAAACCCAGGCCATCCACCTAGTTGCTGTGACACTGGTTGGTACCAGGGTCACGTTAAGCTGATAGCCTGCATGGATAAACGATCAGCGGATCTTGATAAGCAGGCTATTAGCAGACTGGGAGGTCTTGCCCGGAGCAAAGCTAGAAGCTGTCTCCAGGGAAGACATCCCAAATCGGCCTCAATCCAGGGCATGGATACCGGCGGTGCCATCCACACCGGAGGTAATTGTTGAGTTTATCAAGCTCAGTAATGCTGATCTTTCGGTGGACAACTGGAAGGTAGCCAAGGTAAGCGAGCCCAGCAATGGACAGCGAGAGGCCCTCATAATTTTCAGCGAGGAGTCGAAGGGCAGGGTGATAAGCTACGGTTTCTCGGCTATCAACCTGCTAGTGTATCACAAGCACCGTACTGGGAAGCAGTGACGACGTAGTGTAGATTGTCATCCAGGGCAGTTTTGTATTGGGCACCCCTACTTAAAATAAAATACGAAATACTAAACATGTTTACGATACTTTATTTGACTGAAATATTCGATCACATTAACAAAATTGCTTTCCGTCTTTTAATTGATAAAATCGTAAGAATTGTTAGTCGCGCTTGGCTAATTGTCGACCTTTTCTCACCTTAAACCGCCGAAACACAAATTGATATAAAAATATCGGAAACATAGAGCTAAATTTGGAACAGACTCCGAATAGCTCCATTTAACAATGAAATTGGGAAGCTCCAATCTATTTCAAATGGCGCTTCAATCGTAAAATATCCAACACGATGTCCTCTGCTAAAAAAATCATCGTAAATTTTCAACAGATTTGGAACCATTCCATGAAGATCTTCTTCTGGTGATGTTACCAGCGTTTTAGGTTGAATCACACTAAATGTAATAAGAATAAAATTCATTGCCCCGTAACGATGGTCTTGTTCTTCGTCAAATCTATCGTGACATTATGACATTGCTTTTTGCAGCTCCTCTGGTATTGAAAATCCAGCATCTTGGGCCATTTCTCCAGGCATTCGTTTTCAAAATCTTCTCCTATTTTTCCTTCACGGTCTAAAGATTCATCCGCAGAAAATGAAACTTGTGCTTTTCAGGAAAAGATACAAAATTCCACGATTTGTTCCACCTAAACTTGATGGTACAAGTCTCAATCTATCTCATCGGGTCACATATTAAGGTCTCATTCTGGACTCCAAACTCGCGTGGAAAGCAAACATAGTAGAAAGAGTGCGTAAACCGGCATGTATAATCTACTCCTGCAAAAGAGCTATTGGGAAAAGGTGGTGATTGAAACTCAAAACTGTATCGTGGCTCTATACAGCGATAGTGGAACCAATTCTTATGTATTACGCGAACCTGGTTAACAGGGTCAGGAGGACTGCACCTATTGCAATCACCGGGGCAATGCGCACTATCACGACAATGCCATTGCTTAGGCTATTAAATTGGCTCCCGACGGAGCTCGTAACGAAACAGCAGGCCGAGTGCTCTGCTATTCAATTGAAAGCTCTAAATCTCTGGCATGATGGGAATGTCGGTCACTCCACCATATTACCGAGGGATGGACCAACGCCGGAGAAATTAGCCCTCACTCCTCCGATTTCTTGCTTCCACCACAGTTTCAAGTCCGTCATCGCTTGCAGAGATGACTGGATCATGGAAGGAAATAGGATAGAGAAATTGGTCGACATCAACACTGATGGATCAAAAATATATGGAAAAGTTGGCTGTGGCGTTTACTCCGAACAGCTAGATCTGAGACTATTCTTCCGGATATCAGATCACTGCAGTGATTTTCAGGCAGAGGTCATCGCAGTACAGAAGGCAGTCGACCGACTGAGAAGTCAGAAAATTTCCATAGGAAATTTCAACTTTTCTCTGACAGTCAAACTGCTATCCAATCATTATCCAACGTGTATACCTCATCGAAAATTGTAATGAAATGTCGCACACAAATAAATGCGGTGTAGCTTTACTGCGAAGTCTTTCATTGCTTGCGAAACTGATACCCTAGCTAGAGCTGACACTGAGCTCCAGGATTATACACTAACACCCCAAGTCGGCCATCCATTGGCCTCCGTTCAGCTAAGTTTCCTTAGCTGCAAGACAACCAGGCAAACTTGGAATGCACGAAGCTCAAAGCACACCAAGCAGCTCCTCAACACGAGCCGTGAAACATTAAGTTTCATCGTATCCGTACTGACGAAGCATTGTCTCATTGGCATACCTGTAGAAAGACTGAGTGCCCCTTTTCACGATTTCTGCCCCAGCTGAAGATCGATGGAGGAAGAGGAAACAATCCAACACTTTCTGTGTGAATGCCCAGCACTATCCATGAATCGCATGCAAATTTTAGGCTCACCTTTTCTGGACAGCCTCACGGAAGTAGCGGTTAAATATTAGCTGCATAGCCAGTTTAAATATTAGCTGCATAGTCGTCACCCCACAGGTTTTAGTGCCGCACCCTATCTCAATGTTGTATCACAATGGGCCCATCTTGGCCTAACCAACCTCAATCGGTGATTATCGTGGTCACTAGCATTAAATATAGGGTAAGATCGAGCAGCACGGATATAATGGGCTAAATCTTTTAACTCTAAGCGGATCGTATAACATTATATTTTGTGAACGAATCGGCAATGGCTATTACATACAGATTCCCACGTTTGCTACGAGGTAACGGTTCAAGATGGTCAATTTTAAGCGTGCGGACTGGTACTGGTATGCAATCAAATGAATACAGGTGACCTTCAGCTGCTCCCGGTATTCGTATATGGTAGCAGCACTTTATACAAAATGTGATATATGGTTTTAGAAAGACTATGTCTGTCTGTCTGCTTATAAATGTCCCATGTCGTCTTTGTGCGAGTTTAACAAGTCGCCATTGGACTGCAAAAGGGTTAGTTAATTTTGGTTCAGCATTTTTGGCTTAGAATATTCGTTGGTTCTTTGCTGATTTGAAGATTCTTTTCCGCTAAGTATGTTGATGGTAGGGATAATATTCGTGAGGTGACGGTGGAAGTCTCTACTGGTGGATTTACAGGTGCTCGACTCAATGAGTCAACGTGAAGCATCCGCCAAGCTGTTGCATGTACCATGGTAGAATTACACTTTTTCAGTTTCATCCACCACCTGGCAACAAAGGTGTTGGATTTTTCGTGATACGAACTGCTCTGCAACCAGTGGCAATGGTGAAATGTTTGAAGAAACCAATGAATCTTGTGTTAATATTTATAACTTGCAAAATAAAGGTAATTCTATTGAAGGATACTACCATGAGCTCGAAGACAACGAAAACAACCCATGATGAAAATCACCTAAATTTTATGATAGACCTCATTAGCGTTCTTTACATAGCTTAGTCTCAAGATGGGCAAATTCAAAAATTTCTTCTAGATTTTTCAGCAAATTAAAATTTTATTTCAAATAAACTAATTGCGGTCGTTACATAGGTTCAAATTCAACTGAAATTCAATCAGCGTCAGGCGAAATACTTATCACCCAAAAATTCGCCGGACAATTTTTAAGAAAAATTGAACACCACATCGTCCTATTTTTCTATTCTAGCTATGATTTTGCTTCGATTACAACAGTTTTTAAGACTCTATCCGTTCAACAATGTGTTTCTTGTATAATTTGCATATATAAATGATCGAACAATTTGCTGATATCTCAAAATAAATGTTTTTGCAGTTGAACATTGCTGATTTACCTTAAGCTAATTACTTCCACGAATATTCAAAAGAACAGTACCCACCGGTGATCGAACACACGACGACGATAACTATTCAAAAAGAATAACAATACCCCGACGGGATCCGAACACACGACCCCTTGATCGCGAGCTAGTAGTGCTGCTACCTACACTGTACCGCTTCTGCCAGCTGTATAAACTTAATAATCCATCAGTGACGCTAAAAACTTTAAGGACGTTTTTCTCAATAACGGAGGAGTATTGCGCTCTAATATTTTAAGGATCGAATATCCTTGACGTCTTCTACTTATGTGCCAAATTTCGTCCAAATTTGAGATTCCATAACCTGAGCCTCTCCTAGTTAGACTAAAGAACTAGATGCAAGTTTCAACGATAATGGACAATATTTCTCAAGCCCAATAAGCGACAAGAAGTATATGGAAACAAGCATCAGAGTAGTAATTAAAACATCGACGCTTAATCCATTTACAGCAATTCCTAACATTACCCTCTGAAGATGCCAAGCTAAACTTAACACCATTTAGCTCACTGTTACAGATGAATATGCATCACCACGGAAAAGTGTATGTTTGAGGTTTTAAAGGAAATCAACATAAAGAGGCTAGGTGAGATGGTTGAAAAAAGTGGGAATTGTGTTTGGAAATAGCAAGTAATGGAAGACGGGGATTTATCACTGAGTGTGTTACCTTAGATATGAATTCGCTAATATTGATTTATGCAAAACAAAACGAAAACAACTCATATGATACAACAATGGTATATTCAAACAGAGGATGTAGGAAAGACTATTTCCTCGTGGTGCATCCTGGATAACGTTGAATGATCTACCACGGAACGACTTTCAAATGTTTTTGGACAATTCTCTCGTCTTAACGACTATATCTGATGCTTTGGGCTGCTAGCGTGGTATTCTGTCACCTAAGTACGCAAGAGTGTCAACTTGCAGGAATGCCTTTCAGGCTGATGCCACTGCTGCCTCTGTTCCAGTAAAACCCTAGCAGACCTCGCGGAACGTTCAAAACTCGTCGCCACTAGTCTGGTCGTATAGGTCGTTGAGTTTGGACTCCTGATTAATCCGTGGCCCGGCTTTGAGCACATATCCTCATAGGACACTGTGCCAACCCTTGCATGGCCACCTTGCTACGGAATAGACAACCATGGAGTCTCAGGGGAACTGCATAACGAGTGGAGATAGCGCCTTTAAGGGTGGACCCAAATTGCAATAAACACAGAAAAACTCAATATCAAAGAGCCACTCAGCACGGAAGGGAAGTGAACGAAGGTGACGCGTCCTTCTAGTGGGAAAAAGACCGCGATGTTCAGCCAGTCCCCCATTTCTTCGAGGGGTGCATGCACCAAGGCAGCAATGCCACGAGCAGGTATCCCTTCAGTTAAGCCTATTGGCGCTAGCGGTAACACCAAGGTAACGGCAAAAAAGCCGACCCGCCCTTTTGCCGGCGCGCCTTCCAACATTGCCTCTTCTTCAGTTGTTCAAAAGCACCAAACACCCTCTATTGCGGCTTCGAGGGAGAGAAGGTCTGCCTTCAAAGTCTTGAAAAGGCTGAAAAATTTACCTCCGAATGGTCTTTCCCAGAAGGATCCCTGAAATGGGCAACTACCACAGTAGAGGCTTACGAAGCCTCTATTCCAATGAAAATAGCAGCTCATAAAGGATGTAGATTCCACGAGTCTGAGCCAAGTCAGCCTGCCGGTTAACAAAAGACCAAGATTGGTCACACTCGATCCTGTTAAGGGCAGGAGTTTCAGTGAAACTGCCAAGGACAGCTTGGTAAAGGCTGATATCGACAGGAGCAGCAGCTAATATACCATCTCACAGCCAAGTTGGAAGTTGGTGGAAATCGCACTTTTTTGGGTATACAAACCCATATTCGAGGTAAATCCTGGCCCTCCATCAAGTTGACGTGACGCTGAATGGTACCAATCCTAAAATACAGAAGGTAAACAGAGAGCTTGTATTATCAGGCAGGCTTGAAGTTTCCAACATTGTATAACTTCAGTGACCAGGACACCGTTGCCATAGTAGTGCAAAGGCAGCCAAACCCCATTGGACTGTCTCCTGCTGTATGTCACATGATTTTCAGCCACCTCCCAACAGCCTGCAGGGGAATAAAAGAGACTCCACTACAAGAGGCATCCAGATGATAGTCGGAGTGGACGCCAATGCCCATCATCGTAGTTGGGGTAGCATCGATTCGAATAAGCGAAGTGAGTCACTCATTGAATTCATTTTATTGCATGACTTATCCCTAGTTCACAAAGGTGGGGATCCTAATTTCATAACGGCAAGCCGTTCAGAGGTTCTGGATATCACGCTGACGCACGCACTTACACCAGGCTATTAAGGGATGGCACCTATCATAAATGTGGTTCTTTTACGATCGTCTATACATAAGGTTCGATATGGCCTTTGACCCTCCGACAAATCCAACCTTCATTGACAAAAGAAGGATGGAAGGACTAAACACCAACGGTATTCGAGTCTGCGCTTGAAGGTGGACCCCCAGTGATTGTAGACATATGCAGTCTTGAGGAAGCCGTTAGGACACTTCAATGCCTGGCTTTCATTGACGCAGCAAGATCTGCATGTAGTCCAAGGAAGCCTAGAGGATAGTATAATCTTCCGTGGTGGAACAGTGACATTCTGGAACTGCGAAAGGAATGTAGGAGGTTCTTCAATCGTGCTGAAGAATTCAATGACAGGTCTTGTTATAAACTCAAACTGAAGGATTTCAAATGCTCTATCAGAGAGGCCAAACGCACCTCTTGGAGAAGTTCGCATCAAGACGTTGGCCGTTCTCGCGGATACACACTTCCCGGGTAGTGAGAATGTGGCTGACAAAACAGATTCACATACGCTCCCGGGCTGTCTATTAAACAATGTTCCTGTAAATGACAGGCTCCTACGCTGGGAAATCAGCTCATTTCAACCCTTTATATCCCCTGACATGGACAACATCTCACCTGTTGAGATCCAGCAGGGTATCAATATAGCACTGCCATGGCTAAGTGCCATTTTCAAAGCATGTGCACGGAAAGCTTACATTCAACAGCGGTGGAAAGATACTAAAATAGTATTCAAACCTAAAGCGGGTAAGATATCCGACTCTTCTCATAAGGATTACAGACATATCAGCCTCACCTTTTTTCTACTGAAAGCTCTCTGATAGAGATCCATCTGAGAGCTGCTCTGGAACCACTTTCCAATGTACACATACACAAAAGCGACATCGTTCGAAACAGCTCTACACTAGCTCATCAGATACATCGAAAAACTGCTAAGCGTCAAAGAATACACGCAAGCGGTTTTAATAGAAATAGAAGGGGCTTTAAACAACATAAGCCAAAAGGCCGTTGCCAAAACACTCGGAGAAAAGAATGCCGATGACTGCCTGATAGTGTTCATCAGACAACTGCTTAGCAGCAGGAACATCAACTCCACACTAGGAAACAGAACCTTAAGAAGGACGATTTGCAGAGTTACACCATATGGTAAATTTCTATGACCCTTCTTTGCAACCTAGCGGTGGATAAACTCCTGTCAAAAATAGAAGCGACTGGCTGCAAAGTCGTAACTTATGCAAACAATGTTGCAATAGCAATATCTTGTAAATTTGCTAACATCCTATCTGAAATACTAAAGTTTGCACTGGGTATTCTCACCCAATGGAGCGAAGAGTGCGATTTATCCGCAGAAGACGGAATTTATGCTCTTCACAAGAAGGTACGAAATTCCACGATTGGTCCCACCTAAACTTTATGAGATAAATATCAACCTATCTTATCAGGTCGAATATTTAGGTCTAACTCTGGACTCTATAATCGCAAGGAAAGCGAAGAAAGCAGAAAGAGCGCGCGAAGACGGATGCGCAATCTACTGCTGCAAAAGATCTATTGAAAAACGGTGGGGATTGAAACCCAAAATTGTATCATGACTCTGTACGGCGATAGTGGAACCAATGGCCTGCTATGGCAAAAGCATCAAATGTAAACCTGCTCAACAAGAAGAGAAGGACTGCAGATATTGCAATCATTGCGGCTCTACGGACTACTCCGACAAAGGAATCTTTCATGCTATTAAATTGGGTTCCTACAGAATACTTACGCGACAGCAAGCTAAGTGCTCTGCGGTTCGATTGAAAGCTCTGCAACTCTGTCATGAGGGGAACATTGGTCACTACACGATACTACGGACGGATAGCCCAACGCCAGGGAAAGTGGATATTGCTTCTCTGATTCCCTGTTTTCACCATCGTTTTAGGTCAGCCATCCCGAGTAGGAAGAACTGGACCACAGATAGGTGGGATATAGAAATCGGTTGACATCTACACTGATGGCGTGTTCTCAGAACAGCTAGGTCTGAAGCTATCCTTCTGATTACCTGACCACTGCAGTGCTTTTCAGGCAGAGGTTATTGCGATTAACATGGCAGTAGACTGACAGAGAAATCAGAAAATTTCAATAAGAAATTTAAACGTCTTTACTGACAGTCAAGCTGCTATCCAATCACTATCCAGCGTGCAAATCTCATCCTTAATTGCTATGGAATGCCACTCACAACTAAACGTGATATCTCTTCACTGTAAAGTAATTCTTTGCTAGGTACCGATGCATAGTGATATATCTGGAAATAGCGAAGCAGATGCCCTAGCCAGAGCTTGCACCGAGCTTCAGAAGTATACACTTACCTCCGAAGTCAGCAAACTTTTAGCTCCTATAAAGCTAAGATTTAAGCAGTACGACGTGGAGGCTGTGAATAGGGCGTGGCTGCTCGAAGAAACCTGTAGCACAGTCAGCCAAACTTGGCACGCACTCCAAACGCACCAAGCGGGTCCTCAATATAAGCCATGAAACCCTGAATTTCGTCATTTCCGTACTGACGGGCCAGTGTCTGATGAACAGAGGCGCCGAAAGACTGGGTGTCCCTTTCAATGAATTCTGCCAAAGTTGCAGATCAGAGGATTAGGAAGAAGCAACCAAACACTCTCTGTGCGAATGCACAGCACTGTCCAGAAAGCGCATGCAAACCTTGGGCTTGGCCCTCTTGGACAACCTCACGGAGATAATCTGGATGGTTCTCGTCTTCCCCCAGGTTCTAGTGCCACCCTTATCTTCTGTCATAACACAAGGGGCCTATCGTGACCTAAGTGTGTAATAGCGCACGCCAGGGAAAAATAATAATTTTTGGAATCTTTGTGTGGATCCAGAAGCGGCAACCCCGCACACCAAGAAATACCAGCTTGCAGCGCTCAAGCCGGGGAGTCTGGTTTGGGCAGCTACCCGACCGGTTTTCGCGGAGAACCGCTAGTGGATGGACGAGTTGGATTGCTGCCAGGGAGACAAGAGTTGGCTTAGCGAAGTTGGCCTGGCCCGGTTTGTAAACTTGAGCATCAAAGGTCGTCACATGTGGTGAACTTTGTGCGAATAATCTTTTCCGCGGCTTTGACCATGTGAAAATGGATTGTGGATATGAACTTTAGTTTTGGTCTTCAACAAAATAACGCGGATTTTAACATTGTGTTTGAAAACGGGAGAGTACCTTTAAGCTGGGTCCGGCTTAGAGTTGACGGCACCAGCAATTCAAGAGATAAAGATAAGGAAATCGAGAGCACATGGTGTTTACTTTACAACGGGACTAAGAGGCTGCACATTGTTCACAGGCGGTGGATCCAATTTTTGTTACAAAATCGGAAATCAACGTACAAAACTATTGGATATGTGCACACAAGGATCGAATAGGCTGCAAGGCGTCTCGTCGCACAAGGTGACTATTATGGTGTCGAGCAAATCATACTTCGTACGGCGGAACATAATTATCCAATTTTCTTGTCATCAAAACGTGTCTTCAATTCGGTCAGTATTATCAAATTAAATTGCTTTCGAACAACTTAAAGGATGTTTGATTTAATATTAAAAATTGAGTCCGACGAATGCCAGAAGAAGTCGAAACCATTGGGGTAATGTAAAGTATCTGCACTCGGCACGTGGTAGGGAGTTTTTATGTCCTTTGGGACATCGTTACATTATAAACAATATATACGGTGTAAGTGTTTATGGGAAATGTACAAAAATGGCATGCAGGCTGTTGATTGCGTGTCTTTACAAATCTATTTGATCCGACTAGTTGTGTGGTGAAAACATGTCCATGATTATGAAACGGATCGACGATTATGGTCGATTGAGGAGCAGTAATTAAGTATATAGTATAAATATTGATGCATGAGAAAAAATTTTGATGATTTTCTTTCAACCACTGCTAGAAGTATATAAATATGATAAAAATTGATAACTGTGTTCCGTATATCAGGATAAAAATTTATTGTTTATGAAAAAACCCTAATTTTTGCACTTTTAAATTAAAAAACGGCTCCAATGATTTTTTTTTTCAAATTTGGTGGATTCACACAAATGTTAATGCGCGTCGATTGCCACCTTAACAATGCAAATCGTATGTTTGTTTCGCGACATATGTATAACGCATGACAGAAATGACCGTGAAGATCATTATGACTGTTAATGATTTTTTATTTTTAACTTCCCAGTATATGGGAAGTTTTCGTAATCGCCTCGAAAATCGAAATTGACATTTTCGACATTTCTTTACGTTTTGAGGTCTATAGAGTATATATTAAGTGTTTTTAGAAAGGAAGATGTATGTGTGTGTGTATGTACGTACGTATATACGTTCGCAGACACTTTTTCTACGAGCATAACTCACCTAATCAAAGTCGTATCGACTTCGTTGAGGTGTCAATCGAAGCGTCTTTGCAATTTTAAGAGCTGAGCACACACTTTTAAGTCATCAAAAGTTTCTGTTTTATCATCATAGACAAGTCATTTAACATAAATCCACAAAAATGAGTCCAATTGAGTCAAACCACTAGTCCATTTGTTGAGATGATTCGTTCATCAAATGTTCGGCCAATAAATTAATGATTTCATAAGCTGAATGATATGCTGCGCCATCTTGTTGGAACCATTTGTCCCTCAGACGACTGACATGGGTGTTGTGAATCAAAAAAATTAATGATTTGTCGTGTGTGATCGCCATTAACGGTAACGTTGGTTCCGTCTTCAGATGTGAAAAACAAAGGACACATTATGCCACCAACATACAAATCTTTCCATTCAGTGACTTTTTCGTGATATGATTGGGCGTTGAAAGTCTCTGGAAGATTATCTTCACACCCAAAATGGCAAGTTTGCATATTTATGAGCCCATTAGGCCAGAAATGAGCCTCATCACTGAAAACGACTTGACGGTAAGATTGTGGTTCAACTTTCAACTCATTCTCAGCCTTTCCACCAAACTTGAGACATAAAAGTTGGTCCCATTGCTTCCATTGTCGCAATATTCAGATCTTTTAGGGCTTTTATCCAGAATCTTTTCTCCAAATTTTACATGCAACGAACGGAAAAAAACCAGCAAAAGGAGAACGGTGTCGAATCGAAAAATTTGAATCTTCCGAAAGATTTATCTCGACCGCAATCAAGAAAACGTGTTCGAAAAACTAATGGCAAAGTTGAAAAATGAGGGCGAAGACTTTTATCAATAATTCGTTAGAGTAACGTATAGTGAGTATGAGTTTCTTGACCAGAAGATAAGACACAGGATTTTAATATGTTTTTATGCGGATTGTGCTAAATCAGAATCAAATTGAACTTATTTGTCACTAGTTTTTCTTAATAACTTTTGAAGATTCTTTCTTAAAACTAAACAACGGCTCGATGAAATTTATCCAAAAACTAATCAGCTCTTAAAAGCTTCAATACGCATCGATAGACATCTCGAAAGTTATCGTCTCGGAAAAAATGACCACGTACGTACATATAAATGTATACATATTCATACTTCTTTCCAAAAAATTTCTAGAAATACTTTTTAGACCTTGAAACGTAAAGATATGTTGATAACTTCGATTTCGGGATGTTAGGTAGATCGCCTCCTCGTGGTGCATCCCGGATAAAGCTAAATGATCTACCATGACATGACCTCAAATGTTCTCGGACTACTCTTTTGTCTAAACGACTATTTCTTATGCTTTGGGCTGGTAGTGGTAGTATTCTGTCACCTGAGTACGCAAGAGTGACATCTTGCAGAGCTGGCTTTCAGGCTAATGCCACTGCTGCCTCCGTCCCGGTACAACCCTGGCAGGCCTCGCGGTACGTTCGAAACTCGTCGACACTAGTCTGGCCGTGTAGGTTCAATTGATTTCAGACTCCTGATTAGTTCCTGGCACGGCTCTGAGCACATATCCTCATAAAGGAATGTGCCAACCCTCGCATGGCCTCCCTGCTTCGGCAGAGACAACCATGGGGTCTCAGGAAAACTACACAACGAGTGGACGTAGCGACTGCGAGGGGGGACCCAACTGCAATGAATTCAGAAAAACTCAATAAGGTAGATCCACTCAACCCGGAAGGGAAGTGGACAAAGGTAACGCGTCCTTCAAGTAAGAAGAAGACCGTGACGTCCAATCAAACAACAACCAGCCAATCCCACACTTCTTCGAGGGGTGCATGTACCAAGGCAGCTATGCCAGGGAAAAGCACCTCCTCAGGTAAGCCAATTGGCGTTAGCGGCAGCACCAAGGCAACGGCTAGTAAGCCGGCCCGTACGGCTGCCACTGCGTTCTCCAACACCACCTCTTCTTCAGGTGTCAAAAAGCAAGAATCAACCTCTATTGCGGCTAACAGGGACAGAAGATCTTCCTTCAAAGTCCTGAAAAGGCTAAAAAAATTACCCCCAGAGAGGCTTTCCCACAAGGATAAAATCTCCCTTGCATAAGCAACAACAACAGTAGAGGCTCATAAAGCCTCTTTGGCAAAGAAAGGGGCTACTCACAATAGATGTAGTTCTAATGAGGCAGCCACGAACCAACCGAGTGCCCTACTGCAGGTCACCAAAAGACCAAGATTGATCGTGCCCAATCTTGTCAAGGACAGGAGTTTTAGCGAAGTGGCTAAGGGCAGCCTGGTATAAGCTGTCATTGACAGAAGCAGCAGCGATTGAACCATCTCACCGTCAAACTGGAAGATGGTGGAAATCGCTCTTCTTTGGGTGTACAAACCCATACTGAAGGCAAACCCAGGCCATCCACCTAGTTGTTGTGACACTGGTTGGTACCAGGGTCACGTTAAGCTGATAGCCTGCATGGATCAGCGCTCAGCGGATCTATATAAGCAGGCTATTAGCAGACTGGGAGGTCTTGCCCGGAGCAAAGCTAGAAGCTGTCTCCAGGGAAGACATCCCAAATCGGCCTCAATCCAGGGTATGGATACCGGCGACGCCATCCACACCGGAGGTAATTGTTGAGTTTATCAAGCTCAGCAATACTGATCTTTCGGTGGACAACTGGAAGTTAGCCAAGGTTAGCGAGCCCAAAAATGGATAGCAAGAGGCTCTCATAATCCTTACCGAGGAGGCGTTAGCTCCATTGGAGTCGAAAGGCGGGGTGATAAGCTACGGTTTCTCACCTATCACCCTTCGAGTATATCGCAAGGACCGTACTGGGAAGGCAGTACGGGAACCGAGGAAAGAAAGTGGGAGCGAGGTGACTGTAGAAGCATCAGTAGACCTGACCGTGGACCTCTCTGATTCAAATCTTCTCCCCGATGACGGGAGAAGCACCACCTCCACCACGGAGTTGGCTGGGCACCTTCTTCAAACCCTTGATTTGGTCGATGAGGAGATGTCCTTATCAGACTAGGAAGCAAACAAAAACATTATGTCGTGGTGCTGAGGTTTCTACAGATAAACCACCAGCATTCTAAGGCGGTATCGGCCGCACTGTTCCTCCACTTGGCTCAAAAAGGAAAGGAGCTAATACTGGCCCAGAAACCTTGGGTTGTAGGCAACAAAGTTTGCGGGCTCAATACGAAGGGGAAAAAACTGTATCCCTCTACACAGCAGGTAAACCGAGCGCTTGCATAATAATAAAGGAAGGCTTGAAGTTTCTCACCTTGTACAATTTCAGTGACCATGACACCATTGCCATAGCAGTGGAAAGGCAGTTCAAACCACTTTGCGCTGTATCCTGCTATATAGCACACGATTTTTCGTCACCTCCCATCAACCTACAGAGGAACGTCACAGAAACCACTGCACGGGGCATACAGCTAGTTATCGGCGTGGACGCCAATGACCATCACTGCATTTGGGGTAGTACCGATACGAACAAAAGGAGTGAGTCACTCTTTGAATTTATTTTAACGCACGACTTAGCCCTAGCAAACAAAGGTGAGGATCCTACTCTCATTACGGCAAGCCGTAGGGAAGTTCTCGATATCACTCTAACGAACGAGCACTCGCACCACGCTATCAAAGGATGGCATGTATCACAAGAGTGCTCGTTCTCCGATCGTTCATATATAATCTTCGATGTGGCTTTTGACCCTCCCAAAAATCCAACCTTCATTAACAAAAAGAGGATGGAATGAGTCAAGTACCAAGCAGTATTCGAGCCTGCACTAGAAGGTGGACCTACGAAGATTGAATACATAGGTTGCCTGGAGGAGGCCGTTGGGACCCTTACATCGGCCTTTAACGAAGCAGCAAGATCTGCATGTAGTCCAACGAGGCCTAGGCGGAAGTATAAGCCCATCTGATGGAATAGTGACATTGCGGAGCTGCGGAAGGAATGAAGGAGGTCCTTTGATCAGGCCAAAGTATCCAATAACTTCTTATAAACTAAAACTGAAGGAGTTTAAAAGCTCCATCAGAAAAGCAAAACGCACCTCTTGGAGAAGTTTCTTTGTGGAAATAGAACAGTTCAAGGATGTCAGTCGTTTGCGAAAAGTTATGACGACCACCCCCTTATTTTTGGGGTTTATCAAGGACGCGAATGGGACCTGGACCAAATCCAGCTCAGAGACGCTATCCATTCTCATGGACACGCACTTCCCGGGCAGTGAGGATGTGGCTGGCAAAACTGATCCACATACGCCCCCGAACTGCCTGTCAACCGCTGTCGCTGTAGACGACAGGCTCCTACGCTGGGCAATTAGCTCATATCAACCATTTAAATCTCCTGGAATGGACAACATCTCACCTGTTGAGATCCAGCAGGGAATCAATTTAGCGGTATCGTGGCTAAAAGTCATCTTTACGGCGTGTCTGCGTGTCTTATGTGTCTGATTCATTTGAGAGCTGCTATGAAACCTCTTTCTTATGCACGACTTGCATACACATAAGAGAGATCGGTTGAAACAGCTCTTCCCTCGCTCACCAGCTACATTGAAAAATAGATAAGCGTCACACAATATACGCAAGTGGTTTTTCTAGACATCGAAGGTGCATTCAACAACGTCGGCCACAAAGCTATTGAGAAGGCACTTAGGTTTATCGTACAACTGCTAAGCAGCAGGAGCATCAAATCCTCACTAGGAGACTTCATCCTAAGAAGGCGGACGTGCAGAGGCACCCCGCAAGGTGGCATGCTATCACCCTTTCTATGGAACTTAGTAGTGGACAAACTCCTGTCAACAATAGAAACGACTGGCTGCAAAGTCGTGGCCTACGCCGACGATGTTGCAATAGCAATATCGGGCAAATTCGTCAACACACTATCTGAAAGACTAAACTTTGCCCTAGGTGTTCTTCCCAAATGGAGCAAAGAGTGCGGTCTAAAGATTTATCCGCAGAAAATGAAACTTGTGCTTTTCAGGAAAAGATACAAAATTCCACGATTTGTTCCACCTAAACTTGATGGTACAAGTCTCAATCTATCTCATCGGGTCACATACTTAGGTCTCATTCTGGACTCCAAACTCGCGTGGAAAGCAAACATAGCAGAAAAAATGCGTAAACCGGCATGTATAATCTACTCCTGCAAAAGAGCTATTGGGAAAAGGTGGTGATTGAAACTCAAAACTGTATCGTGGCTCTATACAGCGATAGTGGAACCAATTCTTATGTATTACGCGAACCTGGTTAACAGGGTCAGGAGAACTGCAGCTATTGCAATCACCGGGGCTATGCGCACTATCACGACAATGCCATTGCTTAGGCTATTAAATTGGCTCCCGACGGAGCTCGTAACGAAACAGCAGGCCGAGTGCTCTGCTATTCAATTGAAAGCTCTAAATCTCTGGCATGATGGGAATGTCGGTCACTCCACCATATTACCGAGGGATGGACCAACGCCGGAGAAATTAGCCCTCACTCCTCCGATTTCTTGCTTCCACCACAGTTTCAAGTCCGTCATCGCTTGCAGAGATGACTGGATCATGGAAGGAAATAGGATAGAGAAATTGGTCGACATCAACACTGATGGATCAAAAATATATGGAAAAGTTGGCTGTGGCGTTTACTCCGAACAGCTAGATCTGAGACTATTCTTCCGGATATCAGATCACTGCAGTGATTTTCAGGCAGAGGTCATCGCAATACATAAGGCAGTGGACCGACTGAGAAATCAGAAAATTTCCATAGGAAATCTCAACATTTTCTCTGACAGTCAAACTGCTATCCAATCATTATCCAACGTGTATACCTCATCCAAAATTGTAATGGAATGTCGCACACTACTAAACGCGATGTCGCTTCACTGTGAAGTGATTCTTCCTGGGTGCCGGGTTACAGTGATTTACTTGGGAACTGCGAGGCTGATGCCCTAGCTAGAGCTGGCACTGAGCTCAAGGATTAAACTTTAACACCCCAAGTCGGCCATCCGTTGGCCTCCTTCAAGCTAAGTTTCAAGCAGTATTATACACAGGCTGCAAATAGGGTCTGGCTGCTGGAAGAAACCTGCAGGACAGCCAGGCAAACTTGGCACACACTAAGCTCAAAGCGCACCAAGCAGCTCCTCAACACGAGCGTGAAACATTAAGTTTCATTGTATCAGTACTGACGGGGCATTGTCTCATTGGCAGACACGCAGAAAGACTGGGTGCCCCTTTGCACGATTTCTGCCACAGGTGCAGATCGGAGGAGGAGGAGGAAACGATCCAACATTTTCTGCGTGAATGCCCAGCACTATCTAGGAAACGCATGAAAACCTTAGGCTCACCCTTCCTGGATAGCCTCACGGAAGTAGCTGATTTAAACATTAGCCGCATATTTATACGAGAATCGAAATGGTTCTCGTCACTCAACAGGTTTAAGTGCCGCGCCCTATTAATATGTGGTATCACAGTGGGCCTATCTTGGCCTAAGTGAGCCGCCTTTTGACAAATGAGGCTGCCACTACAACCAACCAACCAACTTCGATTTCGATTTTCATACCAAATACAATAACTTCCTATAGGAAGTTCAAAATATTTGATTTGTCAATTCCGTCCCCGCCCTCACTTATTAACCATAACAATAGAGTTAGCCGTATAACCAACGGCGCCATCATCTACAAATTTACCCAATATCTAAAAACATATACTTACACTAGCATTTTTTAAATTAAAAACTTCACCAACTTTTTTCACCATATCGTTCGTTTGTCTCATGTCTTTCCAACACGTTGGAAATACAATGTAATCTTATGAGACACAGTGAAACACCACACACGGCCAGTTTACACACGTGAGACACTGCATCTCATGAGACCGCAAATGACATGATAAAAATCTCGTCTCACACTGTCTTACGAGTGTTTAGGCCTTAGTGAGACACGTATGAGACAAGTTCCATGAGACATGTCTCACGTTCTATAATCACCTTAAAATGATATTTTTATTGACAGCGTAGTACCTCTAAAGATAACACACATTATTCGAGAATGCTGAAAATAACTGCTTCAAATGCGTATTCCATTTCATCGTGATCGCTTAAACGATTCTCAAATACGTCACAAATTTAAAACAGTCAACAATTTATGATAAAATAGATATTTCATCTTTTGCCGCTCTGCAATTCATTTGTATGCATTATCGAATGGCCTGATAATTTTCCTTACAAAAAATTCACTTTTGGAGTTGATTTATCAATACTCTTTTTTCTTCTTTGAATGAAGGATATTAAAAATGGTCCCTTCAAAACAAATATTTGCGCTATTCATTTTAAATTTCCCACAATAACTTGAGATATTGTCATAGAATTTTATTCGATAACATATTCTTCAACTGCCAGCACTATACAATTCAGTCTAGTGAAATGGTACGGAAAATGAAAACCGTGCATTTTGATTTTTTTGCAATGTGTGACTAGTTCTACAGTTGACTTTGTTTCAAGTTTTTGGGCTCAAAGCTCTAATCTTCTTATCAATAACTTGAGAACAAGACAAAGATAGGAACTTCCATATCTCAAAGGCATAGCTACCATCAAAAGTTTGTGTATGACAAACTTGTGTCGAATTGATTTTGCAGCAACTTGATTATGTCATGTTTAACGTAGTATCAATAATGGAAAAATGACACGCCGAAACCTATTAATAATCGAAAACCTAGCGCGAAAAATAGTGACAAGAGAAATAATCAGCAGCATTTCAACAATGGATGCGGGATGCAGGGTAGATCAACCTATTTGGTGCATTCTGGATAACGCTCAATGATTTACCATGGCACGACTTGCTATGTTCCCGCACAATTTTTTCGATGAAACAAATCTTTTTAAAGTTTTGGGCTGATAGCTGTGTTACTCTGTTACCTGAGTACACAAATGTGACATCTTGGTGAAATGGCTTTCAGATTTATGCCAATGATGCCTCGTGGTGCATTTGAAACTCGTCTCCACTCGTCTGGTCGTGTAGGCTCAGTTGTGTTTATACTCCTGATTAATTATTAACCCGGCTGTGAGCACATATCCTCTAAAGGAATGATCCAACCCTCGCGTGACCTCCCTGTTTTGGCAAACACAAACATGGGGTCTCAGGGGAACTACACAATGAGTAGAGATAGCGGCTGTGAAGGGGAACCCAATTGCAATTGCTACTAATGTAAGTAAGGAGGACCACTCAGCTCGGAAGTTAAGTGGAATAAGGTTACACGTCCTTCTGGTGGGAACAAGTGTACAGCAAAAAGCCTACGTGGTATGGGCTGTCATCGACAGGAGTAGCAGCAACGGAGCCATCTCACGTCAAATTGTAAGATGCTAAAAACCACACCCCTCAGGGTGAAGAAACGCTCACAGGAGACAAAACCCGACTTTATATCCAACTGATTGCTACTAGGATAACGTCAAGCTAATATCCTGCACGAATCAACGTTTAGCGGATCTATATAAGCAGGTTTTTGGCAGATTATGAAAAACCTGACCCGGATCAAAGCTAGAAGCTGTCTCCTGGGAAGACATGCGGAATCGGTCTCGGTCCAGAGCATGGATATCAGCGGAGCCATCCACACCAAAAGAAATCATACAGCTTATCAAGCTCAGCAATGCTGTCTTTCCGTTGGAAAATTGGAAAGTAGCCCAATAATGGACAGCCAAAGGTCCTAATAATCTTGAACGAGGAGTCGCTAGCTCCATTAAAGTGTAAGGGTGGGTTGATAAGCTACGGTTTCACTGATATCTCCTGCGAGTAAACTGCAAGGACCGTACTAGGAAAGTAGTGCGACAACCAAGTAAAGAGAGTGGGGGTGAGGTGACAGAAGTTGAGGTGACGAAAAAGATCTTCTCACTGATGATGAAAGAACCTCCATTGCGGAATTGGCTGGAGATTTTCTCCAGCCCACGATTTGGTAAAGGGCAAGGTGATATCCTTATCTAACAAGAAGATGGATAAAACCTTGTGTCGTGATCCTGAAGTTTTCGCAGATGTTTATCTGGATATATATAACTTTCATTATTCTAAGGTGGCATCTGCTGCACTAGTCCTCCGCCTGGCCAAAAAGAAGACGAGTTAACACTGGCCCAGAAACTTTGGGTTGTAAACAACCCGGTTTGTGGGTTGACCATGGAAATTATCGCTTAACACTTCAGATAAGCCAAGAACTTGCATAGTAAAAGAAGAATGTTCGAAGTTTTTAACCTCGTATAATTTCCGTAACCGAGACATCGTTGCCATAGTATTTGAATGGTGGTCTAAACCCTTTCAGACTGTCTGCTGCTTTATGGCACACGATTTTTCAAAATTTTCTTTCATCAACCTGCTAAAGATTGCAACAAGAGCCAGTGCAAGGGGCATCAAATTAATAATCAGGATGGACGCAAATGACCACCGCTGCATTTGGAGAAGCACCAACACGAACAAACGGAATGAATCACTCGTTGAACTCATTTTAACGCATGTCTTAGCACTATTTTCCATTACGGCAAGCCGTAGAGAGGTTGTGGATATGGCTCTAATGACTGAGCACTTGCACCATGCTACCTAAGGATGGCATGTATCACAAAAGTGTTCGTTTTCCGACCATCTACACGTATTGGTCGCTGTGGTTTTTGGCCCTCCGAAAAATCCAAACTTCATCAACAAATGATTTGGGTGAAATACCAATCGATATTCGTGACTACAACTCCGAAGATTGAAGACACATGCGGTCTTGAGGAAGCTGTTGGGGCCCTGACAACTGCCTTCAATGAAGTAGCAAGGTTCGCAGGTAGTTCTACGGAACCTAGGGTGAAGTTTAAGCCTTAATGAAAAAAAAGTAATATTGCGGAGCTGCAGAATGAATGTAGGAAGTCCTTTAATTGAGCTAAAGAATCCAATGCTTGGTCTTCTTGAAAGTTCAAACTGAAGTAGTCTAACTGATCCATCAGAAAGGCTTAACGCACCACGCAGAGAATTTTTTTTGCAGAAATTTGAAACTGAAAGGATGTTAGTCGCTGAGGAAAGTTATGACTAGTTCCCTGCATTTTCAGCGTTTGTTTGAGACGAAAGCTTGTTTTGAACGAAACTCAGCCCCGAGACGTTGGCCATTGTTCTTGACACGCACTTTCCCGGTAGTGAGGATGCGTCTAACTTACATAGGCTCCCGGGTATCTTTCAACTACTATGCCTGTGAATTACATTAACCTGCGCCAGGCAATCAGCTCATTCTAACCCTTCAAATCCTACGTCGAAACATCGCTGAGCGTCAAAGAATGTACGCCAAAAAATTTAAGGCAATGAATTGGCTTTCAACAATGTCAGCCATAAGGCTATTGAAAAATCACTTGAGAAAAGCAGTGCTCCTGATAACCTGATAATGTTTAGCGTAAAACTGCTAGGCAGCAGGAACATCAACTCTACTCGAGGAAACAGTACATCACGAAAACGGACCTGCAGAGGCTCCCCTATCACCTCTGCTATGGAACTTAGTGTTGGACAAGTTACTGTCAAAACTAGAAGCTACAAAGTCGTAGCCTATGCCGACGATGTTGCAATAGCAATAGCGGGAAAATGTATCAATAAGCTATCGGAAAGACTGAATTTTGCGCTAGGTATTCTCACCAACTTGAGCGAGGAATGTGTGTGTGTAAGAGATTAATCTGGAGAAAACGGAACTTGCGCTCTCTACAAGAAGATGCAAAGCTCGGCGATTTTTACACCCATCTCATCAGGTAAAATTGTTAGTGGAGATATAAAGAATTGGCATGAAAGACTCGGGCATGTAAACTTTACAACGTTGACGGAGATGAGGTTGAAAGAAATTGAAGCTGATTTGAAAACTTCTGTCGTGTCGAAAGTGAATTGTTTGGTGAACGATGCATTTTTGGAAAACAACATCGACAAACCTTTCCAAAAGAGAAAACAAAAAGACCTTATGTACCCTGTCCGGTGTTTCATGTGGAATTGTGTGAAAAGATGTCACGTCACTCGAGTGGGAGAGCGAATTATCTCATGTTCCTAAAGGATGACTGTTTCATCTATTTCCCGAAGTCTAAGATTAATTTACATGAAAATCTAATGTAATTTTAAGCAGACGTGGCCTTACAAGTGGCCATTGAGCCAATGTTTAAGGTGTGATGGAAGGTTGGAGCTCTGAATCATATTAGTAGCTAATTTTTTTATTTTCTAAACGAGTTAAACATAAAGCAACAACACCACGAGCTCCAGAACAGAAGCAACCATGTGGCTAATAGCAATTAGTGATGCAATAAGACCATTCAAGGAGAATACAACCTGGGTGTTAATGGCAGGGTCAACTGATCATCATGTGATCATCAATAGAAGGATTTTCAAATGAAAATAAAAGGACGATGGAATATATATATATATATATATATATATAATATATATATATATATATATATATATATATATACAGTCGACGCTCGATAATTCGTATTTCTAGGGACCGGACATTTTATACGAATTATCGAGAGAAACGAATTATCGAGAGTACGAATTATCAAGAGTGATCGAGAAAAATACGAATTATCGAATGAACATTTATTTTATTTGCATATTACATATAATACAGAGTCGACTTTATTCATAATATGTATGTTTAATGAAATACAAGATAAGTAATAAAATACATACATAATATCTGTAATATTTATTTAAAATAATCAGTGATTTTTGATTGTGTGGCTTTGGCCTTATCTATAGCGCAACCTACGGTAGCGATGGCAGAAAACACATCATCGTGTATGCCTGCAGTTGTTAAAAAAATAACGTAACCATGTTTCCATTCCGAACAATCTTGCTCTTCGACACTGTCACTTCCACCGCAAACTATTTTAAACGCAATTTTATTTCGTTTTTTTTTTCAAATTAGATATCCATCCGTCACTGGCTTGAAAATCACGAATAAGTAATGTAGTTGCGAAAGAACGAGCTTTTTCTTTCAAAACATGTCCAGAGATCGGTACATTCTGACTTCTATGCTGGATAAACCACTGTAATAAGCTATGTTCAAGTTCTGGATACTGAGCTCCTTTATCTCGTTTGCGTATACATTTATCTGAAGTGTCAGAAAGAATATCTTTTTTATTCAGAATTGAAGAAATCGAAGAAGGTGTTATGGAAAACCGTGCAGCCACATTTTTCTGTTTTTCTCCATTAGCCACTGCTTCTATAATTTCTTTTTTTGTGCAATAGAAAGGCACTTGTATGTGGATCGTTTCTTAGAATATTTCCATGAGCGGCAAAATAAAATACGAATTATCGAGTGGACCGAAATACATGTATTTTATACGAATTATCGCGATTTTTTCAAGGGACCGAGAGTTTAATACGAATTATCGCGAGATACGAATTAACGAACTACGAATTATCGAGCGTTGACTGTATATATATATATATATATACTTAGTCGTGCCATAAATTCTGTCACACAATTTCAAATGCGCGCCTTCTCAGAAATCACCCTGGAACTGTACCGTTATGTTACAATTTATAACAAATGAACGGTACTGCGTAATATTCCGATCAGTTTGGTAACAGTTTTTGACTAGTAATCATAGAATGGGGCGTGAAATAAAATCGTATCGCTATAATAGCACTCCATAAGGGTGGCAAAGTGCTTCTGGAATTTTAAATTTGTTGAAACCGCTCAAAATAACAAAAAGATTT